>MU889575.1:0-13857 GCA_036418205.1 Ostertagia ostertagi
GTGGGTGGGAAAGGATAGCCCAAGAGTATCACAGATGTGCCTTTGTCGCGGCTTGAAATTGCGCGACAATGGCGCTAGGGCCTTAACACAATGATATAGCGACTAGTGAACTTGGACGAGACACCTCGTGCACACTCTAGACACGTAAAATGGATTACGACGTAGTGGCCAATTCAAATACGACAGGGTCAGCGGAGCTTATGGTTAGAGCAAGCAAGTTCATACAACTCGTCCAGAATATCCCTTCTTCATATCAAGGGGAGAAAGGGAGTCGTTGTTCAAGGGCTTCGTCGTCGGTTTGTTTTGGTCCTTTTTTCATTTTCGGTCAACTCGGCATCCACAAATCCATTATCCGACGTTTCATGCCATCAATTTGGTCTGGGATCGTTACTTTGTGAAAGGGAAAGTTGCGGCCGAGAGCTGAGGCCACGTAATGAACGATCCTACTTGCTTGTTTTTAGGGTGTTTTTTTGACTTTTCAGAGAAACAAAACATCTGGTAACCAGGTGTAATATTTGAGCTTTGAAGGCCTACGATATGATTGCTACACTACTAAGCGTTCAACAGCCCTTCTCGATCAGGGTCAACTCCAGGTTTCGACTGACTCCGAAAATTTCAAGTTTTCCCTGTTAGAGAAATCTCGGTACGGGAGTTGAGTAAGGAGATGGGGGGAGGGGGAAATTCTGTCATTCGATTCCACTCCTCTTTCTTGAAATTTCACCAAAATCGTCAAAAACCCGTAAAAAACGGCATTGTATCCCAGATTCACGCCCCTTTACCTTCCACAAGTACGAACAGCGTTCGAACATTTTGGAGAGAGTGGGTCCGAAGGTCAACCATCTCCCGCTGGAAACTGACCCCTTCACTCATGAATTAGTCGGATCCTAACCCTACTCTCGACCGCTATCTTGCGTTCCGAACATGTCATTGAAACCGCTAGAGTGTAATGAGTGCCGAATAGTTAACTCTCATACAGCCAACATTAATTTGGACAATTTGACAAAAACAAAGCCAAGTCGAAGCGTCTGGCCCTTAACGGACGTTTCTACGATAAGGTTAGAGGTTGAAAAATGAGAAATATACCTAGGGGAAACGCGGGCAATCCCCTAAAGGAGCAGGACCATGCGCGTCCCGCATCGAATGGTACACCCCAGCGGCCTATGCCTGTGAAAAGCGTTTCTCTTTCTTAAGCCTTGTAACCTGACTTATTTTGGTGAAGATATTGGATCCTTCAAGGTTTTCATGAGTATTAAATAATTTATTTTGAGGCGGAGTTTACGATGAAAGGGCAGCCCATGAGAAATCAAGGCAGAGGAGGGCAGTGGTGCTGGCCGAACTCGCGCTGCTCTCGCGCCCACGTTGGCCTGGAGTAGGCAGAAGGGTGTCGGTTATTACGCTTACTATGCATCGGGTTTCAGAGCCGTTCTTCTTGGTTGTTTCTTAAATCACAGCCACCATTGTCCCACCTCTGCCTCTGATTTCTCATGAGGCTGCCCTTTTACATTCGGCGTAAATTCGCTTAAAATAAATTATTTAATCTGATGAAATCTTAAGGATTTCAATATTCTCACCACAAAATAATTCATGGTTTACAAGGCGATAAGTAAAGAGAAAACGCGCTTTTTTCACACTCCATCTCGGAATGAAAACGGTGAGGAATCACCTTTTTGATGCACCGAGTGTACAACTCATTCAGTATCGTAGTTGGTATTTCAATGCGACTTGGCCTACACATTACAGGGCCACCCAACGAACAGGTTGGTTTTCATAATTTTAAACAGCTCTGGTACCATCCAATCAACCCGGCGGGATGAAAAGCTCCGTTGCCGTAAGCGAGATTGAACCCGCGATTTCATCCCCAGACCTTACGCTAACTTCAAGTTTGCTACCACCTTGTCCGACTTCGACGAAAAGACAGGCTCCGTTAGTCTCAGCCAGATTTCATATAAGACTTGTGACCTCTCCGGTATTGTACTGCACCATATCGACATCTTACTTGACACAGTTCATCAAAATTATAAAGCGCTGATTTATAAAACTGACCTTCACCTGCAGTAGGCGATGAAGTTGCTAGGACACTTGGAGCCAGTGGATTGATTTCGCCACCTGCAATGCTCATCTATTAACTTTCCGAATACAATTTCCCGTAGGCATTGATAAGTGTGGGGTTGGTTCGAATATAAAAAAGATCTGTGAGAGCCAGTATTTATTTTTGTGTTCACCATGCTGGGTTATCCCTTCAAAAAATCCTGCTACTATGTTTTCTTTAACACATTGACGACCGCAGGCGCATACTATTTTCATCAGCATGCGCATACTATTTTTTCAGAATTTTTCACCAATAGAGATTACTTCACCGATAAATTAGTTATTCATAAAAAGTACTACTTTCAGCCGCCCATGCGTATGGACCACTCCGGAAGGCAAAAATGGAGGCAAAAATTAAGTAGAAGGAGCCTCCTCCGAGCGGAAGTGTGCGACATATATGTATTCCACACTGTCGTCAATGTGTTAATTGACCGTACTGATTTACTTCCTCTAAACCGAATAACCCTTCTTTAGATTAATTGTCCTTAATATGAACGCAGCCTTCGTTGGTAATCCGAAACGCGAAGCACAAAAATACCAATTGTGGTTTTTGTGTAACAAAAATGGTAGTCAGAAAAAAATTCACAATCACATCAGTCCACGAAGGCGATTGAATACAAACGCAAAACGTTGACGACAGCGCATATTTTTGCATTTTTTGGCATCGTGGGAGGTGTGCGTTTTTTGATGTGTGAGTCAGACTGTCGCCAGCGTGTAGAAGACGGAAACTGTGCAGAGAGTGTGGGAGGACTGGCTCGTACCGCCCACTTTCTCATTGCTGCCCACTTCTGCTAAGGCTGCGCCACTAAGCAGAGTGATTAAATTGCCGACTATGAACGCAGCGTGAAGCGAGGGATTACGATAAGTTTGGACTGGGTTCATAGTGGAAGTGGAGATGCTGAATAAATAATGCCCCAGTGGCGAAAAAAGCAAAGAAATCCGTCAAGAAGGCGCAAAATGGGACCCCTTTCTTTGCCCGTTGACCTCCGATAATGGACGAGCTAGCAACCAATTAGGAGGTCGTTTGCACATGTTAACTGATAGCCTCTATCATGCCAGCAAGCTTCATTCCTTGACTGGTAGCACATAGAAAGCCCCTCATAGAAAACTCATAGAATAAATCTCGAAGGGAACACTTTCAAAATGATTATCGAACAATGATGCTGCTCATAGCTCCTGATGGGCGGAGCACAGGCGGAGGCGGAGCTCAGAAAGGATTGGCAGCCCCAGGGCGCTGCAACTAGCGCACCTTTGGCCACAAAAACGCCACATCTCGCTTCCTTGGCCCCTGACTACTGCTTCCACTGGTGCATGTACTTCCATGCTGCACACACACTTTATCGTAATCTCTCGCTTTAACCTGTTGACCCTTCGAGTACTGTTGTTACAATTCTGTAAGCACACGCAGTAGTCAAAAGGTTTAACCACAATTTCACAAGTATTTCGAGGCAGGATCGCTTGCCTCGAGGCTGGGCTCTGCATAATTAGGAATTATCATTCAATCCTTCTGGCAAAGGAATAGTCCCGGAAAATTCTTACTTTCTTTCCCAACATGAATATGTCAGTTGTGATCACTAGAGGCAACATACAAAGTTTCACGCACAAGATTCAGTTTCCGAAGAGAAACAAACTTACGAAAACCACACTCTATGGACGGTCGAGGGTAGGGCGTAAACAAGGGAGCGCATGGAAAGAAGGCGCCCTAGGGCGGTCACGCACCAGGCGACGCAATGAGAGAATCGGGTTGAAGCGTTCGAACTTGAAATAGTGAAAAACGATCGAAAATAGGATGGTAGAAAAGAGAAATGTGATTGCCATAGGTGGAAAAGGCCAAAAGAGTTCCTAGTGAAGGCACTCCGAGAACCAAGTGAAATCGTTCCCATCGCCAACATTTGTGACAGATGTACGGCGGGAATTTGCATTCCCGGTTTTTTCGAAACGTTGACGGAAACAAACACAATTTTTTTGTTCTACTCCTTCTTATCGTGAACTATGGGTCTCAAGCCAGTCATTTATAGGTTAGATAGAATCGTTATTTTCCCGTGGACGATTCCTTTAATACTTCGTCACACGTTGAGGTGAGCTACTTTGGATAAGTTAATAATGAACCACAGCTCACTGGTCACTGTGCTCCCAAAAGTAGTAGTTTAATAAACACATAAAACACCGTCTTATGTTGCTCACTCTCCATCTGAAACGCTTATATCACACCAACTGTCTATGGAAGGATGGCAGATGGAGCACTCTTGAATAGCCGAGAACGAGTCAGAACGACACGGGTTCTGCAGCAATTTTTGAACAGCCTTCAGGATCTGTATGATAGTCTGAATTTGCGTAACGAAATATCAGAAGGAAACGAACAGATTGTGATACAATGAAGCAATAGAAAATCTATATACGACAGAATCCCTTTTCGCAAATTGGGGCCCTGTCTGATATTAGTTTTTCAAAATCCACCCAAGAGAAATAAGACATAGGATCCAGAGACTGCGTTAACCTAGCATGGGTCGGTGTGGCCTATACAATGACTTGGGGGCCAGCCGATGTTCAAGTCAGTGTTTTTTATCCTCCCAGACAAGTCTGGTACCAATTAACCGACCCCGGAGGGATGGAAGGCTTGGTTGGCCCGGGCGACTCACGACCCAGGATTTGATCCCGGACCACTCGCGTGGTAAGCGCGCCACTTTTGTCACTAGCACCACTTCAGCCCATTAAGCATTTACGTCAACTTTAAAATCATAGAATGTTTTTTGCTGAGGCGCAACTCTGCATAAATATTTTATTCTTTATGTCCAGTTTTGCTCCGCCACAATCGGGCGGGGCGCTATCAAAGCGTCAAACCACCGAAAGCGCAGGCGTAATCCATTGACCACCTCACTATTGAATTGTTATAAACCTTCTTCTCCCCTCTCTCCGGCGCATGGCAGCACCATGACCTCCCTCCCTTTCTCCTCTTCCCCCCACTTCCCTCCCTCTCTCCCCTCCCTCTTCTGCTTTCCCCCTCCCCTCTACCGCCCGCCGACTCGGCTGCCCCGGCAGCACCATGTAGAATGAGGCTGAGTGTGCTCGTTCGGTGTTTTTGTAGCCATTGTGTGTGTTATCACAATCACCACATCAGGTTAGAATAATACGTCAACATGAATATAGACCTTACTCTTGAAACGGTTCTCTCTCTCTCTCTCTCCTCCTTCCCCTCCCTCCCCCTCCCTTATACCCTCCTCTCCGGCGCATGACAGCGCCATGTTCTCCCTCCCTTTCCCCTTTCCTCCCCTTTTTTCTCATCTCTTGTCTGGGAGGATAAAAAAACACTGACTTGAACATCGGCTGGCCCCCGCAAGTCATTGTATAGGCCACATCGCATTCAAACGCCACTACGAATGTACAAATGGAAGTAGAATGCGTGCCGCATCCCAAAAAGGGATTGATCAACGGCAAATGCTCAATGCTTATTGCTTATCCTTCTCATCCATTTACCCCTTCCTTCAGCCTTCCTTTCTTGCCCTCCTTCCCTCTACCCCCCGCTCCACGGCTCCTGTATAACACATATTATAATTAACACAAAGCTAAATCGACCCTTAGTGATAGGTTAGAGCCTCCTTTTTACTAAGGAGGTAAATTGAAAAAGGCGTTATATTTGGCAAATTGATCGCAGAATTTGAAACAGTCGTGCAAGCATATTAATTACAATAATCCAGTGTATCACTTTCCGGTAGGTAGATCCTACGGAGAAACCCACTCCTAATCCGATTCAGAACAAATTTCTCACGCAGTGACTCTCTCTTCAATATTCAAAAGCTCTACCTGCCTGCCATGCAAAACATAAAAATATTGTATCACAAATCTCCATAGCACTAATCATCAAATAGGGACATTTCATTCAAACAAGGGTAGTCTAAGGTCCAAGTGTTTGAAGGAGCAATGCCACAAGTATTAGCAAAGAACGGAAAAGTCATAGGCTCATGACAAGCTAGCTCACGCCCAAAAATGATAACAATGACAGGCCTCCGCATGACCTCTTGCAACAATCACACCACTGAAAATCGCTCCTCGTCCAACACAAAGAAGATCGTTATTCACCCGAGAGAACCATCGACATTCAGAAACCTCTGCGCCACCACAATCCCTCCGAAGTATCCTTACCACCGCTCACCCGACTTACCCAGCATTTTCCAAGCAGACTGCAAGCCGACCTTGATCTTAACACAATAACTCTTTCGAAAAGCAAAAATTGCGAAGATTTTTGAAAATTTCACTGGAAAAGCATAGGTACTTCTCAGAAAAACTCTTGTTCTCATATTTTTCAAAAACATAATCACCAAATGCCCGAAAATGATATTCCCTTCCAAGAATGGCAATGCGAGCCTATCCGTTCGGGATTCCACAACGTACTGTTGACCCCAGAATAATAAAATTAGTTGCAAGTATCCGGCTGCTTACGACGTTGCAGTTTGATGACGCCATTAAATCTCATTGGTGGACAGTATTAAAGGTGTCCTGTCCAACTGCCACCCAGCACGCTGAGGTAATACGACTACCAATGAACGTCATTAAAACCGCCCACTCTCTTAACCATCGTGCTCATTGCCTTTAAAAAAAATAATCATAAAAGATACAGATTTCACAGAAACACTATCACGTAACTCGTTGAGACAGTGTAGCAGAGGCAAGTGGCTAACCACTACCACCCACTGTCCTAGATCGGATCCTAGGGCCGTCCGTCCAGCCAACCAACCCCTCCAAGCCCTTAGGTCATTAATTTGTACACCATCATTGCAGACGCCATAACCGCATTCAAAGGCACTACCAGTTAAATGAAGTCAATGGCGTGTCACATCCAACAAACGGGATATGGATCAACGCCAAATGCTCATCCTTCTATAATGTGCCTTCCATTGCGAAAATTTGCTGATACCCAACGCAATCATAAATTTCTGGCTACCCCCACGTAATATCAGTTCTAGTTTTCATTTTACTCGAGTTCAACTCAAAAAATTGGATTCTTTGTGATGATGACAGTTACTCCAAAAGCGTATATTACAATCAAAAAATGTAACAATAACTTCAGAAGCTCCACTTGTGTTTATGTGGGAGATCACGCCTTCGATTTCATGGTGTTCTTCCCGCGCACTAGACGCCATTAGAGGCACGCTATCGTACGCCTTTGGGTAAGACTACTGACTATCTATATATCGCTCCACGAGGACGGATCCAGTTTTAGTGTGTGATCACGTTGCATCATCAGAGCAACCGTGCTTTTTCGCGGATTTTGAAATTTTCACGACCCCCACCCCTTCCAATGGGTATCAGCATGACCCCCTTGTACCAGCCATTGATGCCTATTCACATTTTTGCGCACACCACCAATGTACGGACCGTAATCGACGTGGAAAAAGGAGAAGGGCAGCGGGAGTTTTAACGGCACAGAAACAAAAATCGGGCACTGTGAATTCAAACATCAAATACTAGGGTATCTTACAACATTTCCGTAGCGACCATAGGACATTTGTAAATGCAAAAAAAAACTACAACTTTGCAAAAATTGCCAATTTTCTCCGAACCTAATTGCCCCTTTTTTTTACGAAAAACGAAACTGCCATGTAAACTTGCCTTAATTATAACCTCCAATCATAAACAGTACATATATATTCTCACATATTCTCCCGAGATGGGGATGTCAAAATTCGAAACTACAAATTGTTTTGTAGAATAATCCAACTTCAAAAAATCGTCCCCTTCCCCTTTTTTGGGCACATTCGAAATTTTCACCATTGAAAAGTCATACTTCATCACATTTCAATCATTTTCAGTCTC
Organism: Ostertagia ostertagi; assembly: GCA_036418205.1. Classification (NCBI taxonomy): domain Eukaryota; kingdom Metazoa; phylum Nematoda; class Chromadorea; order Rhabditida; family Trichostrongylidae; genus Ostertagia; species Ostertagia ostertagi. The sequence goes on from MU889575.1 coordinate 7,900, forward strand.
TAAGTCTGAACCCCTAAACCTTAAAGAATAGCTCTTCCGCCACAATCTCAAACTTTTGGAAGACTAACCTTTAAAAACAATATCCTCGTTTCATTTTTTCAGGTTTGTGATCACACTTTTCATGACCTAGCGACAGTTTCTTCATTCAACTCTCTCATAACTTCCTTACACATACTACTTTTTGCAAATATTCAGACTATTGAACCTAAGATTAAGCTTTAAACTATAATTGAAAATTTTTTGCAAAGAACCGTTGTTTCAGAAGACAGTTCCGATGTTTCTTTTTCCCTTTTACGGCTTTTCCGTGCAATTCCCCTGGAACCGCGGGTTTCTACATTCAAAGGCCCATAAAGCGTCTACAAAATTGGTATAATGAGAAGAGGTAAAAATCATTGAAATCTACAGGGATCAGTGCTTTATAGCACACGCAAAACTCTCCCGGAAGCTTTGAAATGGAAACCTTCCCTGTGCCTGAATTTTCCATTAGAACTCTGAAAGCCAATCAGCCAAATTTGTTACACTCTCCTCTCCCTTAATTTGGTCTGACCCCCCATCGGGAATTTCTCTCCCTAAGAATTTGTTTGCCTGGTTTAGTGATTAGATTATTCACAATAAATGCCTGCTCTGAATCGCCATTCAATCGCTGTGATAAACACTCCGCGATAAAGTAACCAAATAAATGACCCCAAGTGAGGTACAAATATTAAAAGATTGAAGATAAACTTACATCGATGACTCATCCCGTTTTGGACACGACATCGCCACTCGACTTCTATCAGTATCGTAATTACACTTTAAGTTGACCTAAACCTATGCAAATAGCTAAACGGAAGACACATACAATCTGCGAATTCGGTTCAGCCTCCTAGAGTGTCGTGGCAGCCTCCTCTCCTCAGATCAGATCAATGAAATCGAGACACCAAACTCATGTCTGACAAGCTTAAGACTAAACCTAGTCCCATCTATAGTTAAAGCAACAATCCAGGAACGAATTCGCGGGTAAGGACCACCTGTAATGACGTTGCAGGTGAGAAGTTGGTCAATGGAGAAAGAAAAAGTAGAAAAAAACGTCGGGCAGGGGCTTAGACAGGGACTCCCCCTGCCGTTTAGCGATGGGGGAGACGTGTGTTGGACGAGTTGTCCGAACCTGCCCGCAGTACATGCGCTCCAATTGCAACTGCTGGCAAATAGCCATGCATGCTTGCAAATACATGGCTATTTGCCAGCAATCGTAATTGAAGTGCGTTAGTTGCGTTCTTATAGAATCGACCTCATACAGCGCGGCGGTCCCGCAACGACCGCTAGTCGAGCACGCGCTCTGCACAGCGTATGTTGAGCGATCCGCCTCGGTATGAGTGATCCGCCCCTCCAAGACTTCGACCCCTTCACAGCGCATTTTAGAGGTAGGTTTTGAACTTAAAGACATTCCCTATAAACTTTAGTTGGGCTGGGGAATGTTTTGACCGCCTAATGACCAAGTAGTTGAAACCCTGCCTGGACTGTTGCTTTAAGCACAAGTCAATGAGTAAGCATAAGCTTAAGCCTCAATTTGAGGCTTCAACGGTCGCCCAGCTCTGCTGACTTGGCCCCAGGAGGAGAACTAAACGTCGTCCGTCGCCGCGCATGGTCCCATGGAAACGTGTGTGTCGTCACAGCCGGTACATTACATACTTCCTTCCCTCCTACTCAATATTATACAAGCAACTCTTGACTTGCTTGGCGAGTAACCGAAAGAATCCTTCTGTGCGTTCAAAATAACTCCATCTACGAGCAAAATAGTACGGTAATACGCAGAAAATGAAGATGTTAGAATCACAATTCATTATCCAAATGACATCTCAATTTCCGAAAAATTCCGTGAAGCATTAGGATATTGGAAACGTGAAGGTGGTAATTGACATTCCTAGGGAGAATGCTCCATTGCCGTTTATTGCCTTGGAACAGCGCCAGGTAGCGCAGTTTCTGTTTATATGGCCCTAAGATCATGTCTTGCACAATGCTCCCGAGACGAGAAAAGGACTCCTTTCCCCCTCATCGTTGGTTGGTACAAATATGTATATATCCCTCATTTCAACATGCCATTCATTTTTGGGTAAATACGAATTCACATGCTGAAACAACTTCGAGTGAGCAAAGTAAACGGCGTACTCCAGTCTAGAGATCGACCAAGCTTATATTTTCTCCATTTATTATATTCAAGCAAATCTCATATATTAAGAAAGAATTAGTTTCGAAGCCGACTGAAGGGAGAATCTCCTTAAATTTCCCCTGGTAGATCGTAAACAAGCTTTATCGTTTTGGTGAGGTGAAATACGAAGAGTAATGATAAAATTGGCGCTATCGTGAACAATAAATGATAACCTCACCTGTGGTAGCGCGGTTTGCGGCACCGATGCCGATCGGTGGCGATTCCTCGCCGGAGCGACACCCATCATCGTCATCATCGTGCTGAGGACGGCGGTGTACTTCTACTTCAGCGATCTCCATACCGACCAGTTAATCGAATTGAAGTCGACAAAACAAATGAAGGTGCACCCTCACTGCACCAACGAACCGCCTGAAATAGATTGAGAACGAAAATGGGCTGCAAACACATTAAGAATTCCTGAGCGACAAGAATTCAAGCCATCAGCGAGAATTTGCATGAAGAAACGGTGGCGTCGTGGCACATTCATCGGAAGACTTCAGATGGCAGGGGACGTGGATTTTCAAATATCCGCTTTTTATTAGGTTGTCCCATAATTAGTGAATCACTTTACATTTATTGCTATAAAAAATCCAAGAAAAATGGTGAAGGCGTGAAACATGTTTTGCGAAGTAGCATCCACATTATCCTACCTGAGCAATTACTCAGCCCATTTACATGCTGCCTTCCGTGGCTGATATTTCAATTTTTCTGGAACCTATTTTTGAGCTCCCTTCTTAATCACTTCTGATTAGATCTTTCAAACGCCCAACAACATAGAGAATCACCAGCAGATAGGCAAGGGCACGCTCCCTCACTCTCCACGGTCTGCTTATAGTTCACTCTATCGAGAGGTTGGCTTTTTTAGTTGGATTGATGACGCAACCTCCCAACTACACTCAACTGGCAGCTCAGACGTGCGCTGTTGTACCTGCGCCACTGAAGTGGATCTGGACAAACTAGTCGCCATTTGCTAGAGCATGTCCGACTTGTTAAAATGATGGAATGTAGACATCTACGTAGAGTTGTAAAGATTTTAAAATATTTAGTTTGTATCTTGTATGCTTGAGCCCGAAACAGCTCCACACACGATCTGACATCATCATGTTCCTTCTGATCTCCCTTAGTTCCTTACAGTGATCATCCAGCATATTCACCAGGGTTCTGGACTGTGGTGGAGTGTACTAGCAAATCTCCAAAAGCAGTAGCCTAGCATGAACGATTCGGGAGTTCTGACAGCCGTAATCGCTTCCAGTCGACCACTTATTGAGATATTTTGGTGAGGGCACGGAGATTGGGCGCTGGAACCGCCGCCTAGTAATACTAGAGTCACTGAAGAAGATCAACATCTACAGCGTAATGGCGGCGCATTCAATTTGAATGTAAAGCAAGACAAAGTCTGCTTTTTTCCTGAGGTCGTTCGACCCACCTTGCGGAGAATATTCATAAAAAGGAGACTCCGAAGGCTTTGGCACATCTTCACATCCGCTCTGTGACCTATCTCGGGAACAAAAAGCACAACTTCGTTTACGCTCTAGCGCTCTTCTCCAGGAAGAAATTTTACGCTAAGTGACATGACCTCAAACTCGACTTCCGATCTTTCTTCGATCAATAGCTCCTGGAATTCTAGAGATAAGACAGCGACTAAATTTCCTTGTATAGGCAATACATTGTAGATGACAGAGGTGTATGTTTGGATGAGCAAGACTTGAATATCAAAAATACCCAAAGTGATTCACTAATTATGGGACAACCTAATATATTTCAGCAGAATTCATTTTCAAGAACCAATGTCAAAGAGGAGCCTTCAGTAGAAGCGGCTAACCGCTGTGAGAAAAGACAAGTTTTTTTTCTCAACTATCAATGATTGGCAATGATACTTTTTCTGTACTCCCACGGCTGAGGTCCAGAAGGTAGTGGCGAGTCCAAAATTCATTGTACCATTAAGTAGAAGGGTGCAAGACTAATTATGCAGCCAATGTTTTGAGCCCTTCACCGAACTAATGCATTGCTCTGAGCTCAACAGCAGATTATAAGTTTTAATACCCATTCGTATAATTTTCAAATTCTTGCGGTGTTTATGGCCTTATCACACAGAACTACTGAAGAAAAGGTTTCAAAGTCATCCAAGAAATGCAGTGAGTAGCACAAGTGCACAGAATCACAGCTGAAACAAGCGCTCTGCCCAAACCGGGACATGAACCCGAGCATTGCGGTTTTCGAGCTGGCGTGCCGGTACCCGTGGCAACGTTTGCAGTACCACGCATCACCGCCTGTTGAAAAAAAGGAGTCGACCTCTTCAGAATTTTTCAATAAGGCAAAAAGGAAGAAATAGGAACAAGCAACAAAATCTTAGCAATAGGTACTCGATATTGAAGACACTGGTAGCGATTAGATCCCAGAAGAAGTTCCTACTTGAATGGGATATCCACCCCAGCCCCTAGTCTGTTCAATTTGAGGTTTGGCATACCTTGGTGTGATTGTTTATCAATTTTGAAAGTTGGTTTCAATAGAAGAAAGATATTTCCTCTATCATACCTACCCAAAAAAGAAGAGGAAGACGGGAGATTAGAAAAATGTTGGTTTGACCGCGCGCACTCGGGCTTGCGATAATTTTGGCCCACCCTCTACACTAAAGCCAAATGAAATAAAATCCGTTATTTCCGTGAAAAAAAGAACAAAAACTCAAGCTAACTTTCTCTAAGACCTAAGAAATCTAAGAAGACCTCGAAAAACTCCTCCGCTCTAACTAATCTCTAGCTCCCCCTTCTTCTACTCAAAAATACTTTGTAAATTTCACGCAGCCCAACCATGTACGACCTCTCTCCCAAAAAGTCAAATAAAACCACTACCTAGTTGACTCATCCTGCCTATGAGACCTCACGTGGCTTGCGAGAGGATAGCCAAACAATCCAGAAAACCACTAGGCTTTGCCTACCATTGAATTGAACGAATGACTCATCGAAATTCTCGCCTCCCGCGAAATCGTAAAAGCACATTTTCGCTGGCGATTGATCGAAAAACGCACACACACGGGATTCCCCTTCGCCGGGTAGTTTTTCATTATTCCCTCAGCAACTATGAGGCTGGTCCATTTCAAGAAGAATATATCATATAGGAAACCCAATAAAAATAGGTACAATAAAACAGATGACTATAACTTTGAGTTTGATACGTTCCCTATGACGAGATGTCAAAATATCGACCAAAGATGAATTTCTGCTATGTATACAGGGGGGGGGGCAATAAAAAAAGACATTTTGTCTCCACATTCAGATGGATTTAATCACACTTTGCTCAATTCAAACCGAATGGTTCCAACTTAGAATTGAAGAGCACATTTCATTCATAAGAAAATCTTCATAGTGGCCACCTACGTGGACGGCATCAGAAAAATTTGCCCTGGAAACATGGTGCACTGGTCGAGCTCAATGGGGTCTTCGAAGGATCGTGTATAACGACCTTACTGGAAAGCTAGTTTCCGAGGGGATTTGCATAGTGGAGCTAATTAAGTATAACTTATCTAGGGAACATATTACACAAACTATCTGAATCGATCCACGAAATTATGTAAGAGCTTCAGGCTGAAGCAGTTACTGTAGGCCTCCTTGAGCTTGACGACGATGACAGATGACGTCATATTCTGAAGACGGTGAGGGCAGTGGAGGAGGGCCTGCGTCTACTTATAGAGGGACATTTAGGGAATATTTTGCTGAAGGAACTTTTGTCAACGACGGCAATCCTGTGAAGGGCCGAAGTGCGACATGGGCGGC
>MU889576.1:0-21602 GCA_036418205.1 Ostertagia ostertagi
AGTTACACGCCGCTTTTTGGCGCCACAGCTGTTTTCACCAAATCTGCTGAAACTTCGTCATTTGGGGTTATTTGGGGTCCTGATTGCGAAAACCGACGCCCGTTTTTAGCGCTGGCGCCATTTGGCGCCACAGCTGTTTTCACCAAATCTGCTGAAACTTCGTCATTTGGGGTTATTTGGGGTCCTGATTACGAAAACGACGCCCGTTTTTAGCGCTGGCGCCGTTTGGCGCCACAGCTGTTTTCACCAAATCTGCTGAAACTTCGTCATTTGGGGTTATTTGGGGTCCTGATTGCGAAAACGACGCCCGTTTTTAGCGCTGGCGCCATTTGGCGCCACAGCTGTTTTCACCAAATCTGCTGAAACTTCGTCATTTGGGGTTATTTGGGATCCTGATTGCGAAAACCACGCCCGTTTTTAGGCGCTGGCGCTGTTTTCACCAAATCTGCTGAAACTTCGTCATTTGGGGTTATTTGGGATCCTGATTACGAAAACGACGCCCGTTTTTAGCGCTGGCGCCATTTGGCGCCACAGCTGTTTTCACCAAATCTGCTGAAACTTCGTCATTTGGGGTTATTTGGGGTCCTGATTGCGAAAACGACGACCCGTTTTTAGCGCTGGCGCCATTTGGCGCCACAGCTGTTTTCACCAAATCTGCTGAAACTTCGTCATTTGGGGTTATTTGGGGTCCTGATTGCGAAAACCACGCCCGTTTTTAGCGCTGGCGCCGTTTGGCGCCAATTTGGCGCCACAGCTGTTTTCACCAAATCTGCTGAAACTTCGTCATTTGGGGTTATTTGGGATCCTGATTGCGAAAACCACGCCCGTTTTTAGCGGCTGGCGCCGTTTTCACAGCAAATCTGCTGAACTTCGTCCATTTGGGGTAGGTATCCTGATTGCGCAAACACGGATGCTGGTGTTTTTTGGCGCTATTTGGCGCCGTTTGGCGCCAATTTGGCGCCACAGCTGTTTTCACCAAATCTGCTGAAACTTCGTCATTTGGGGTTATTTGGGGTCCTGATTACGAAAACGACGCCCGTTTTTAGCGCTGGCGCCATTTGGCGCCACAGCTGTTTTCACCAAATCTGCTGAAACTTCGTCATTTGGGGTTATTTGGGGTCCTGATTACGAAAACGACGCCCGTTTTTAGCGCTGGCGCCATTTGGCGCCACAGCTGTTTTCACCAAATCTGCTGAAACTTCGTCATTTGGGGTTATTTGGGGTCCTGATTGCGAAAACGACACCCGTTTTTAGCGCGCTGGCGCTGTTTTCACCAAATCTGCTGAAACTTCGTCATTTGGGGTTATTTGGGGTCCTGATTACGAAAACGACGCCCGTTTTTAGCGCTGGCGCCATTTGGCGCCACAGCTGTTTTCACCAAATCTGCTGAAACTTCGTCATTTGGGGTTATTTGGGGTCCTGATTACGAAAACGACGCCCGTTTTTAGCGCTGGCGCCATTTGGCGCCACAGCTGTTTTCACCAAATCTGCTGAAACTTCGTCATTTGGGGTTATTTGGGGTCCTGATTACGAAAACGACGCCCGTTTTTAGCGCTGGCGCCATTTGGCGCCACAGCTGTTTTCACCAAATCTGCTGAAACTTCGTCATTTGGGGTTATTTGGGGTCCTGATTACGAAAACGACGCCCGTTTTTAGCGCTGGCGCCATTTTGGCGCCACAGCTGTTTTCACCAAATCTGCTGAAACTTCGTCATTTGGGGTTATTTGGGATCCTGATTGCGAAAACCACGCCCGTTTTTAGCGCTGGCGCCATTTGGCGCCGTTTGGCGCCAATTTGGCGCCACAGCTGTTTTCACCAAATCTGCTGAAACTTCGTCATTTGGGGTTATTTGGGCCGAGCGTGCCGCACTGGACCATCGAACGAGACCAGGGTCTACGTTCATGCCCGAAAGGATTCCTTTTTTCGAGAACTGTAACTTTCCTGAGTCAACGGTGTTCGCACTGCCCTATTTCTGGCTGCGCGACATGGGCAAGGTGAAGGACAAGGAATACGAGCTCAATGTGCCACAGCAGTTCAATTCAGTGGGAGCGGTTCTTCCGCGGCGAATGTGTGGGGCACTTCAGGAGGAACCCGCCGATCATCGGAAGGTTTGGGTGCGAGGGGGAAACTGACGAAACACTGGTTATCAAACGTAAATACAACCGCCGACGTTGGGTACGCAGGCACAAGTGGCTGTTTGGAGGCATTGAAAGAGGAAGTGGACTCCTTCGGATGGTCCGAAGGAAAGACGTTTCAACTCTACTGCGGCTCATCATGAAGTAGTACATCGAGCACGGTACTACCATCCTCAGTGGCAGCTGGAGAGCTTACAGTCGAATTGCTGCTCTGCCCAACGCATACAGGCATCTCCAGTGAAAACGTGAAATATGCTTCTGGCTTAGCTCACAGTTTTCCACGGTCTGGCTCCTTCCTGTCGTAGGGAAAGTCTGATTCGGCGACCTTTCCCACGGTCTGACTCCTTCCTGTCGTGGGAAAGTCTCCGATTCGATGACCTTTTCCACGGTCTGACAGTCGGCGCTCTGAGAAAGGTGCCTAAGAGTACGCTCTGACTGTGAAGTGTTGTTTGTGACACCACATGGCGCCGGCGTCAAGACTGAATGTTATATTCGTGATCAGGACCCCAAATAACCCCTATACACACGTTTTCAGCGGATTTGGTGGAAACAGCCGTGGCGCCAAACAGGCGGCCAAACGGCGCTAAATGGCGCCAGCACTAAAAACGGGTGTCGTTTTCGTAATCAGGACCCCAAATAACCCCAAATGACGAAGTTTCAGCAGATTTGGTGAAAACAGCTGTGGCGCCAAATTGGCGCCAAACGGCGCCAAATGGCGCCAGCGCTAAAAACGGGCGTCGGTTTTCGCAATCAGGACCCAAATAACCCCAAATGACGAAGTTTCAGCAGATTTGGTGAAAACAGCTGTGGCGCCAAATGGCGCCAGCGCTAAAAACGGGCGTCGTTTTCGCAATCAGGACCCCAAATAACCCCAAATGACGAAGTTTCAGCAGATTTGGTGAAAACAGCTGTGGCGCCAAATTGGCGCCAAACGGCGCCAAATGGCGCCAGCGCTAAAAACGGGCGTCGTTTTCGCAATCAGGACCCCAAATAACCCCAAATGACGAAGTTTCAGCAGATTTGGTGAAAACAGCCGTGGCGCCAAATTGGCGCGCGCCAAATGGCGCCAAATGACACCAGCATCAAAAATGAATGTCATATTCGTAATCAGGGCATCGAATTACCCCAATAGACAAAGTTTCGACGAAAAATGAAACTTTGAGATTTTGGGGCAGTAATCGTGGGATAGTATCCGGCAATAGGGGAAGGCTGAAAACGGTGAAAAACCAAAGTTTCAACTGGGGAAGTAATGCATATCATTCGATAGCATTTTTCACGGGGAAGCTAACGGGGCACATTTCAGGTCTGCGAGTTCATCTGGAAATGCAAAAAATCTGAACATTCCAAGGGCATGACGAGGAGGCATGTTTGGGGCCACACCACGGAAGGAACGCTTACTTGCGACCGAGTTTTCCACATAATTCCTACAGACAAGTGACCATAGTCTACGACAGTGAAGGAAATTCTTCGCTTCCTTTACAGCTTTCTACAAAACATTCCTCTAAAAATGGGACTTGTCACGTAATAGGGGGCAAAGGCATGACAAGGGGTGATGTTTGGGGTCACACCACGGAAGAAACGCTCACCTGCGACCAAGGTTTCCATATAATCCTTACAGACAAGTGACCGTAGTCTACGACAGTGAAGGAAATTGTTCGCTATCTTCACAGCTTTCTGCAAAACATGTCCTCTGAAAATGGAAAATGTCACATAATAGGCCCACTATGCCTGCTGAGAACTGTTCAAAGATTCCACTTGATATACAGAGGATGGGATATTGAGAGCAGAGGGAACACGTAAAGCTAGTAAGCGCTTGAAAACGAAATGAAGATCTAAGAATTCGGAAAATAACATTCATCTAATCTCACAATGTAGTGGATGAGATTGAGTACGTGGCGCATTCTGGGGTAAGTTTTGAGGCCCTTCTTTGTGTGTAGCGGTTAGCCCGCATAAGCGGGATTATATACACATCACATGCGAGCAACTACTTTTTGAGATGAGAACGAGTGCATGGCGCATTCCGAAATCAAGCTTTCTGAAAATATAACAGCACCATCTTGTAGCGCTTGAAGAGCTGAGTTCAACGGTGTTTTCCGTTTCTGGAATACTTCACTCTGACCCGACTTATAACGAATTCACGAAATTAACGAGGATTCGCGTTATTCGCGTGAATTTTCGATTTCAAACGGCGAGTACTGTAGATTCAGAGTACGTCATTAAGCATTCTCCGCTGGAGAAAACGGGTGGGTTGTGGCGTCATATTATGGAGAAGTGGGGGAAATGATTGAGAATGCCGAGAAGGTAGTGGAAACGCGTGTTGACAGGTTTCGAATGTATTGAATCGCGCGCTGGGTGCTGCAATGGGGCGCGTTTGTTGAATGGGAGCAGGTGTCGAAATGGGAAATCGAGAAGTATAGGAACTTTTCCTTGGAAAATTTCAGGTTTCTCGCAAGACGGAGGTGGATTTTGGATCAGCAAGGGTCATCCTTCTCAAGTGGAGCGGATTTGTTCTTAAACAATCTGAAATAATTAAGTTATTGAGCAGGAAATGAGTTTGCACTACAATTTCCACCTTCCTCTTTTTCGGGCTATAACTTTCTTCATATTCGATCTTTTGTGTCGGAGTTATTTGATATAAAAAATTCAAATCATTCTCTCTCCAATCATATCTGAAAATTCATCGAAAGCTAATTTAGTAAAATTTAACACGTTGGAACTTTTTTCTGTGCAAACGCGACTTTTCAATATTTAAACGACCATAACTTCCTTCAAACTCATTTATTTGGGAAGCTGAACCCGGTATGAGAAACTACAGGATTCAAGCTTTCTAAAAAGTACCCAAACGTTTTTGAAAAGTCAGTAATTCAAAAATTAGTCCCGTTGCTACATTTTAGGGGGGTTCGCGGAACTATTTTTCTGAAACCGCGACTTTTCAACCTTTAAACGATCATAACTTCCTTCAAACTCATTTATTTGGGAAGCTGAACCCGGTATGAGAAACTACAGGATTCAAGCTTTTCAAAAAGTACCCAAACGGTTCTTAAAAGTGAGTAATTCAAAAATTAGTCCCGTTGCTACATTTTTTGAGGGGCATTCTCCGAGCCATTCTCTTAAGAAAGCGGTTTTTTAGGTTTTCACTGGCCGCAACGTCCAGGGAAAAGATATCGTGCTGACCATAGGATGTGTTAGAATGCTTTGTGCATGCGCTTGCACTGATCCCCTGCCTTGGTGTGCGCCACGCCTCGGTCGCACTCCTGATTCGCTGACTCATTTGAAAGCTCATTCAGAAGGAAGCGGCTTACAGATGCTCTAGCATCAATTATCTTGCGTAAACGTAATGTGGTGACTATTGTCCATGTTGTCTTAGGCAATACTCCAGCTACACTTTAGTTTCAAATGTGGTTTCGTGGGTGGACCCATGTCATGGTGGGAGTACTTTTTTGAACGATGCTACATGTCTTGCAGCTGCTGTTTCTGCAAGTCTTCCTTTCTCATGCTCTTCCTGAAACATGGTTATGATCAGTAGGGAGATTACCACAAATCCTACTGCCGGCCACCGAGAGAGTACGACCCCCCACCCTCCGGGTCCATCCAAGAACGACCCCCCCCGTTGCTACTTGTAGCAACATAGGGTTGACCCTGCTCCCTACGCCATCCTATCCCTTCCCATCGCCCTCCGGCTGCCCCTGCAGCACCATGCGGAATGACCGAAAATGTGCTTAGTGGATGTTTATACAAGATGTCCCATAAATATTGCACCAAATTTTGAGCACAGATTCTGTAGGTTTTCATAGCTTCCCTTCCGAAATTGGCAGACCTCTCAAACTCTATCGTCTTGTCAACGACCATGCCAAACTCCACGGCTTACCGTTCTGTCTGCAGGTCATGGTGCGCCTAAACTTCAACATAGTGCCTAAGGCTGGTGTCAGAGTCCGCGATCCGTCGCAGGTTTCGCTGATTTTCGCGATTTGCGCGATTCACGCGACGGGTCACGGAAATCACAAGTGCCCGATCAATACTGCAAGGTGTTCTCCAATCCTGCCGCCACTTCTGCTTGATAGTGATGGCTGAATGACGACTGCTCATGATTCCACTTGTTTCAGCGCAGAGCTGTACTGAACACTTTGCATGAGAAAAGGGTCGCCGGCTCATCTATGTGGGATGTACATATGTACATCCACATAGATGAGCCGCGGACTTTTCTCAGCAAAGTTTCGAAGAGAACACCCCAAGGATGCCATGCGGGCCACACTAGAGTTGCGTTCGAAGCAATCGGGAGTCATATTCACAACAGCAAGGGAGGATATCGAATGAATGTCATCCGTTTCAATATGTATGTGTATTGCAAAAATTACCGTAAAACCTCTCGAAGATACATCCATTTGATTCGATTTGATTTTATTACATGGGCATTATTAACAATATACCAGATTAGTCCCCCGTCAACCGCCGGGACCTTCCTTTCCTGCGCAAGCTTTCTATCCTCCGCTATGGTCCCTTCCTCCTGTGACACCAACACCTCCTGGAAGTGACGCGTATGCAACACAATGGTGTTTCATACAGTAGAAGGGACACAATCATGATATGACGGTAGATTTTTCGCTTCCCTTCCTCATCCTCCCTTCCTCTCTCCACTGCCCTCCAGCTGCCACTGCAGCACCATGTGGAATGAACGGAAGTGTGCTAAGCAGGTGTTTATATAGCCCTAAGAGTGTTATCACAACTATCCTGCTACAAAACATTGATATCTCAAATCCTGTAAGCTACCCGATTTGTTAGCGGTTTGTTTATCCCATGAGCTTCCTTCTCACTCACTTCATTTTGCGGACGGACACACACATACATACATACACACATACAGATACACAAACCGACACACAAAGTTAGCGCTTTATAAAATAGAAGGATCGAAAAGAAGTTACAAATAAAGAAAAGTGGTACAATTCTTTGGGACCCTGTATAAGCCATGGGTGTTATCACAATTATCCTATTGGAAAACATGACAGCTGAAGCCTTGCGAGCTACCCGATTCCGTTAGCGTTGTTTATCCATTAGCTTCCTTATCACTCACTTCATTTTGTGGACGACAGACATTATACTCGATATCCGATAGTTGGGGTAGGTGTGGCACCGGATGTGACGTGTGCACTTGATAGAAGTTGCGTGGATAAGCTGTTGCCAGCATACATCGCTGGATATCAGCAAAGCATGCTGGAAACAGCTCATCCACGCAACTTCTATCAAGTGCACGTCACTTCCGGTGCCACAGCCTACCCCAACTTTCGGATATCGACTGTACATACATACAGACATACAAACCGACACACCAAGTTAGCGGTATATGAAATAGAAGGACCATCTTCATCCTTTTCTTCATATTCGAGTGCCACGTCATTCACATTGTCAGAGTTTCCAGGACTAAGCGAGGAAAATGATTGGCCATTCCGGCTTCAGCAGCAGCAGTAGCATACAAAAACGACAGTGATGTTGTTTTTTTGTGGCTGGTACGCAGGTATCAGAATTTGCGAACGTCGCGTGATCTGCGAGAATCGCAAGTACCGCGCGCGAGCGACAACTACGATTCATTGGGTGGTCGCAAAGTCTGACCACGCCATACTGTCGCGATGGCCTCGAAACATCGATAACGTGTTGTCTTTTTGATGCACTGGATCAGATAGACATTAAAGTATGCACGAACCTTCAAGTAGAATTTGTTCATATTTCAAATGAGTCTGGACAAAATCCCTATTTTATTATAGTGAGTGCCTGCAATATGTGTACATCGACTGGTAGAACGTATTTCAAAGAGGTATATAGTCGGAGGTTTCACACCTTCTACAAATAACGGATGAGCCGAAACTCGTCGTCAGCTCAAGAACTACAACAGACTAAAAATGAACCCTCTTCCTGTGTAATATACTGAAATGCAACAAAAGATTCATTCATATCTTTATCTCTTCGCAGTTGGAAGCGCGTAATCTCATTTTGCCGTTGTGCAGGTCGGTCTGCTGCATCACCAGCCAACGTCCAAAAGCGGTTGTTCCGCTAGAACGCAATATCAAGCAGGACCAGTGCCATAAGCTCTGCTCACAGTTTGCATTAACACATTGCGTACCGAGCCCTTTTTCCGGTGGCGAGCTCGCATGGCCGCGCGTGCTTGCGCACTGTGCGCAGTTGGCGCACATGGTGGCGCTTACAGCCACACGGGACAGACATTTTTCGGGATTCCTTTCTAAGGATACTTTTTTACTTACTTGTTCTTACTGTCAGATTAGGTCACAGTTTAATAGCGTCATATTTTTTTGCTTATTTAGCTTGTAATGTACGTTTTGAGAGTTAACAAATGATTACACTTCAACGATTGTGAAGGATCCAAAAATCTGCTTTGTCCAACTTCTCATGTCTTATAAGACAGCGCTGGCGAGCTAGACAATTCGATTACCCCACAGAGTCAACCCTGCGTTGCGCAGTTCGCAACGGCACGTTGAGAGATCCTCAACGCACGCTGTATGGGCGGAGACGCAGACGGCTCGAGCATGCGAGTGTGAATGTTCGCGCGAGAGAACGTGTCTAATCGGGCGAAACTGCGCAACGTGGCCGTTGAGAACTGCGCAACGCAGGGTTGACTCTGCCCCAAAATCTGCTGTATAATGTTGATTGAACAGCATGACGAATAAATAAAGTTGCAGAATATTTTGCATTCCATCCTTCGCAAGACTCTTGAGGGTGTGGATACATTACACCCATACTTGCCGTACATTTATTATCGAGCTTCAATACCAGGGTAGAGCGAACTTTAGCAGAGTGTCAAATAAAGTTTAGTTCCAATGCTTAGTACCATGAGACTTCGGAAATTCACTGCCGAAAGACGTGTAAGCTGAAAAAAACGCTACGAAAGCCTTAACGCTGATGTTTTGCTGTATACCACTTTTTTACTTGAAGATTTTATTGAAACACATTCTTGCGACGCAGTTGTATTACGACTAGATTGCGGTGACTGCTAAACTTGCTTGAAAGAATATGTTTTATTCAAGCAAATTCAATTAGCAAACTAGGCTCTTATTAGAATATCATTTACTAAATATTAACTAATTATCTGGAGACGTCCCACTCAGATATGTTGTTCTCCTAGTGAGAAACATATATCTGCAAAATCATGGAATAAGAAAAGACAACTATTGTAGACAAAAACATCCGGTACGCAATGTGTTAAAAGCAGCATTCATACTCTGCGCCAAACGCATATGCGATCATACATTTCCATTTCAGCTCAAAATCGACAATCTCGCCGCAGTGCCCGGTGAATGTTGAGTGTGAGTTTGCGTTGCGGCACGAGGTGCGGAGCTTGCGCCAAACACGGAAGCGAGATCTCGCTCGCTCGTAAACGTTTAAGACCGGTGTCATACTTTGCCAAATCGTGTAGGACCGATGCACCAGCGGCTCGAGCGATGTATCAGGGGCTTGACAGTATTTGAAAGTGGCGGTAGATTCCTCGATTCGCAGTTGAATCTCGCCACCATGCCGGACTCGTACGACCATTTCGCGGTTTTAGCTCAAGTGAGGCCTGTCGAGTGGCAAGAGTCGAGGTGAATGGCATAGTTCGATCCGGGGCCCCTCAACCGTCAGGTTGACCAATTTGAAAAATTTTACGACCACATCTCCCTTTTCAGGGACTTCGATACGAACCTCCCCCCTCATGGTTAACCCTTCACGGACCATCCTTCACCACCCTCGCCTGCCATCGCCATGGGGCGTTCTATAGTATTTCATGAGACCAGTCGACACAGCCCAACTCCGCCCACTTTTCCCTCCAAAATTGCCGTTGGTGGGGAGGGGGAGGGGGTATATACCTACCACGAAACCGCGAACATCCCCGCACTTTCCCTCTGTTTCACCCGTATTTCCACTGAAACATTTTCTAGGGGGGGGGGGCATATACACCACCTTTCATAAGAATCATCCCTTCCCTTACTGTAACATTAACGCTACCCCGCAAAATACGACCCCCCTCTTTTCCACCCCCCAAATACGACCCCATCCCACCCCTCGTTGGACTTTGTCCAACCGACGGTTGACCCTGGTTCGATCCGCTGGCTGGCCCGCTCGTTCATACCCGCTATTTGCTAGGATCGAGGATTCGCTAAATCTGATACCGGCCTAGAGGATCCAGGAGTCCAGAACATGCACAAATGCAGGAAAAGGACCGGATACGAATTGGTCATTCCACCCAAAATGGCTGCAGATATTTGAGCGCACTAGGAGAATCGGGATTGGTGAGCCCTCAAAAAATGCCGAAAGAAAAGACCACCTAGATATGTATTGGTTAAACTCCGTAGTTGGAGAATCAGTCAATAAGTACCCTGTGTTTCTCTCATGGTCAGTCCTCCGACTTTCAAAATGGAGGGTACAAAAGTTGCTATTCTTCCCGTTCCGTAATTTTATGATATTCCACAACGAAGTGTGCAGAGTACGACATTTCCCTTGCATTTTCAGAAAAACTCCTGAAACAAGTTTTAGTAGAAAGAATAAGTCCTGCTTGCCCAACGCACTTTTGGATCTAAGGCGCCACGTGCTGTTCTGGTGGACGTCGATGCTTACGTTAATGTCAAGACACATCATTTAATGCAGCACGACCGGCTGTGAACACCTCTTGACTTGACTGTGGTACCGGATACTAGGGGTCTCGCGTAGTCGCCGCTCCATGAATAACGCGATATACCCACCTAACACGGGAGTCGTAATAAAGTTTCTTAAAGTGGTTTCTCATCTTAATGACTGTCGCCTAAACCTACACCCTGAAAAAATGCAGGACGAGTTTTTTGGCAAGCTGCCCACTGTTTGAATTCAGTTCGTTGCGGGACCCACGCCATTTGCCACTACCGTAATTGGTTTTGGCGCATCGTTCCTATTAGGACTGTCCATTTGAATGGTTGACATTGGTTTTTGGAATGAATGCAATGTTGTTGCATTCATTCACGGCCACGATTTTGCCGGACTCCATCAAGCACTACAGATAAGTTGGAATAACTTCAAAATATTGGGCGGAGAATAGAAGTGGATTGCTTTGCGAACCCAACGTAAGTGGCGCAGAGATTCAGGGTTTCCAACCTCGGCGAACGTACAGCTTGATAAATCGCATACAAGTGTATGATAGTAAACACCTTAAAGAAACGACAAATGAATAGCATTAGGGTTCAAATTCTCCACTGGAGGCCACAAGTAGTGAGCTTGAAAAAAGTATACGGCCCAAATGTCTACAAGTTTGCAAATGGTGCTAACTTAGTTGGGGGGGGGGCACGCGGCGGCGCGGCAGTCTGCTCGCCTGGCATGTTCGGAAATCCGTGGGCCAGGGGGAGTGTAGGCAGTCTAGGGGGGTGGGGGTGGGGCAGTCACTTGACATGCGTGAAAAGCTGGAATGTTCGAGTTTACACTGTCTCGCTCGAGAGAGCCCAGGTGAGCAGACTGCCGCGCCGCCGCGTGCCCCCCCCCAACTAAGTTAGCACCGAAATCTAACCATACAGCGTTACCAATCTCAATCACACATATGTCATGGACCCGTAGTTACTCCTCAATCGAATCGCCGCTGAATGAAGTAAAAATCTAGGGAATCCGCGACACAGGACTTCTTGTGTGATTTCCGCGCTCGACAAGATTTTACAAATTCAAATGTACAGTCCTAATAGGAACGATGCGCCAAAACCAATTACGGTAGTGGCAAATGGCGTGGGTCCCGCAACGAACTGAATTCAAACAGTGGGCAGCTTGCCAAAAAACTCGTCCTGCATTTTTTCAGGGTGTAGGTTAACGGCGACAGTAAGAGTCTCTTATGAGTCATATCAGTGCTAAGTTTATGAACTATTGGCAAGAATCAAATATGAAATAAGGTTGAAGTAGTCTAAAGTTTTCTCCAATGGGAATCGAAAAGAAAGCAACCTTTTACAGTGCTCATAATGTTCTACTTCTATAAAGTGCAAGCTATGCTCTGGTGCAACAACACGCCCCAATTGTGAACGACGCAACGCGACCGCAGGAACGTTGATTATTTATGTTAAGCTCCGTGGTGGTCTTTGTACAAAGATTGGAATTAGATTTTGATAGTATGTGAATTTGGGGTTTATTTGTATTTCGTTCGATCAGTATAGAAGCACTGAAATAAACTTATAGAAGAAGTCTATGGTGTTGACGTAATAATAATAATTTAGAGAGGAACTGTAATGGTTCAGACTGTTCTTTCCTTCAGGGTTTTGATACAATTCTTGCAATCAATTTTGTGTAGTTTATATCTTGTGTGTATGATAGTATGCAAACTAGGAGTACAATTCTAAAAAAAAGAATGCTATGGATTTACGGAAATGAAAACAGCTAACCTGTACAGTCACCGTTGAACGTGGTTATCGTTAACTTGTTAAATCTATGCTGGTCTACGTTGCTGTGATTACGTTATCTTCTCTTGACTGATGTGCTTTGACCGTATCTATTACAGACCCAAAATGACTGCCGAAGGAGCCACCTCTAGCGTTCTAGCCGCTTGTGAACACAGGACAAAAAAGAGTCTGTTCAAGGCGAAGGTAAGCATTTGGGCACATACTGTGAGCATTTGTTGGAAGGGATTCAGTCCACCGTTTTCTTATTCAACCTGCGAGAATTTCTTTTTCAGGAAGTGCGGAAAAAGCTGAAGACGTGTAAGCGGTCTTGTGAGGAATGTGAACGGAATCTCAAAAATGGAACAGTTCCGGAAAATTCAAACGTGTGTTCAGTGTTTTATGAGATCACCCGCAGTTGACTATCCTAGTCTTTCTCTTCAATAGTGCGCGATGTTTCAGGCGGAGGTATTTGTCTGTGTCTCATGCGGTTGCCTTACTTGTGCTACTCATGCCAAGAAACACTGGGAAGCACCTCGCACTGGGGAGAAACATCCTCTTCTGTTTAATCTCGAGAGCTGTCAAATCAGGTATGATTTTCTGATATTATGATCGTTAAACACACTATTTATTTCGTTCTCCAGCGAAGATTGCGAAATTTTCTTCGATTTATACACTTATTGAAGCCATGGTATTTACAAGTACAACTGATGTTAAAGGTAGGGAAATTAAGGGGCTTAGAACGTCCGCCAAATCATCACAATTTAAACTGATCAATATCTATTAGAGTGTCCATAAATCTTCTCGGGAACGTTTGTCTATTTGACTAATCGCGTGAGCGTTGGAAGGAGGTAATGGAAAGTAAGTGTAGAGTAAGTGGATGAATGAAATCACTAATTTGAGCGAAATCCAATACCTATTTATATAAGTGTTGAGCTATGCGATCACCTTATCAAGTCATCACAGGTCATACAGTATCAATTAGCATTGTAGTTCAAACTCCAGAAACCCAATTCGGTTATCTTTAGTATTCGTTTTTGAGCGGAGAAAGTTGTAAATCAGCGTACTCTGCGAAGTGGGTGGAATGGGTTGGTACCGATCTCTGTGATTCTGCTTTGATCGATTCTCAGTTTAAATTATCGAGCCTTAGGCTGCGATCAAAGTTCGCGATTCTGCGTTTTTCGATGTTGCGAGCTTGTGAAATGGTAGGTGTAGTCGGTGAAATTTAGCCAAATCGACAACTAGCTCTAACTACATAACCTTCAGGGGAAATCGATCAACGATGTACTCTTTAATTAGTTACTACCACTATCGAGCATTCCACTATTAGGTTTTTGAAAAGCCTTGTCGTCCTACGTGATTGTTGAAAGGCCTTGTCGTCCTACGTGATAAAGTGCCCACCCCATTCCACGAGAATGACCCCTTTACTTCGAAGAAAGTTTCCTCTAGAATATGATAAAGTAATCAGGCAAACGTTCCAAACTTAGTCATTACTTATTCTTGACATTCCACTAGTTTTTGATTCCTCTTCCCAAAGATTCAGGTTCAGATTTGATGCGATATGTAGTGCTTAATCATCGAGTCCCGCAGAAGGACTAAGTTTGAAAACGAACGACTCGACTTTTTGAGAAGCCTTATAGCGGAATGTTCAGAGGGCATCGTGCCTGAGGAAGGGGGTACATCTTTGGGGTCGATTTCTCCTAGAGGCTAGTTGCAGAAAATCGAGTTAGAGCTAAATGCCTGATTACCATCGACCGGAGCTCCCAACTTGCTGGTCTAAAACTCAAATCTCCTTTTGTATGTGGAAGCGAAACGGCCATCTTGTAGGGCAGACAAACTCTCTCCAAAGATGTATGATATTATGTAAAAACTTAGGGTTTTTGGAGAAAATTCTCCGTTTGAAAAAAAAACGACACTGCTCATGAGACAATTTAATACAGTAGATGAGTACATATCACGTACGCGCATGTGGAGCGCAGAATAGCACGGTCGATTCGTGTCCACTTCGCGCCTGACTGCAAAGCGAATTGCAATGCGGTCGCAAAGCATGACCGCACCCTAAGAATACCTCATCCATCTTTTGGCTGGGAATACTTCGACATCAGTACTGGGTATGTATGCGATTTGTTTTCTGTTCTATCTATCTCTTTGTCTACTGCTGGATTGTTTGTACCACGTTTAATCGCTGCGTAGCCTCATATTGATGAAGTTAATGTTCAGTATGAGGCCACATCATTTTTCCAAGGGTTGACGTCGAAAGAAATCGATCTTGCATGAGTTTTATCATTGAGCTTTCTCATGGAATATTCGTCGACGTTCTTGGGCATTGCTCCGTTAGAACTCCCCTGCGTATACATAAAGCTTGAAATAATATTGAGATGCGTAACTCGAGCTCATAATCATCTAATTAAGGTGTGAAGCGTGCGACCTGGTGCTTTCAGCTACAGATGATCCTCAAGATCTCGTCAAATTGTTTTGTAATGAATATAGGTAATGTTCGTTGCTCAGTTGGGTGTAAATATAATACTAACATAAATTTATATCGTTCAGGTCATTCGTAAAAACCAAAGCCGAACCAAAAACGAATCGCAAGGTGATAGATATAAAGTCACCTTCTAATGAAGCCGCGCATGATCGGGATATAAAGGTATTGGGTTAAGTCCCCACTTCTATATCCTAATCTGTTTTTCCTTACTTTCAGATTGAAACTACTCGTTCTACACAAGCTAGTGCAGACGTACCGCTTACTAATACGAAGAATTCAGTGTCCCATGAAATTGGGAGGAAACGTGGTATTCCCACGGATTATATGATTCCTGCTAAGGTACTGTTCACGACAGCTCTAAAACAAACATATAATATAGTATATAAACTGAAACAAATGTTACAAAAACATCAAATTACATATTTCATCTCACATACACGGCGTCAAGAGGAAGCTGAATTAACTTAGTTAACTCACCAAAGAGTCATCAATTATGTAGCAACTTGAAGCCTATGAAATATTTTTTAAAAGCTTCTCAAATTTATTTGTTTATTTAATTATTATGAGTCTTTTTCAGTTGTATTTAGTTGAATCATATTTTGTATCTCTGTATTCTTCATTGCAAGCTTAATTTTCAGGGCCTTGCGAATTTGGGAAATACTTGTTTTTTCAACAGTGTAATGCAGTGTATGATGCACACTCATCACCTCACTTACTACTTTCTACGTTTCGGAAAAGTTTCTTGTCTGTACTTTCGTGAAGCACAAACAGTTGTGGTTAACGAAGAAAAAGTCGATCTTGAGGTACTTATTTTTCGCCTTCTGGTCTCTATTATTGTAGTCTGTCCAACTCACTACGCTTGTCATCTGAAATTTCAGCCAGCTACGATTGCCGTCCCTTCTGAAGCTACCCCGCTGAATGCGGTTCTTCGCGGATTCATAGCGGAATTCCATTGCGGTGCCACGCCTTCTCCAGGACCGGTGTTTTCACAAATATCGTGCAAAACTCCTCGATTCAAAGGGTACCAACAGCAAGATGCCCACGAACTTCTTAGGTATCATTGTTTTCGTGCTTTTCTTTTTTCTAGGATTTATTGTACCCACGACACATATCGTTGTCATGAAGGAACCTTCGTGTGTTTTTGACTAAAGTAGTGATTAGCGTGGCGCTTTGAATTATTTTATTCTTTTCTGCAGTTTGTTTATTTTTTTATGAGGAAAGAACTCTCCTCAACCAAAATTTTATGTTATTTTATTCGAGTAAGGTTTTTGAAACTTGCAGTTGTAAAGACAATGTAACTTTTTGAAGTTTGTCGAGTTTCAGTTTACTGAGTGCTACTGAAGATGCAAAACCAATACCCAATGAACCGAGTCTTTCCGTTAAAACTCCTCTAGAATTTATATTTTGATTGTTTAATATATTCATTTCCATTGCCTGATAGAGTCTAATCTGTGGTAGCGAATTATGTAAGATGAAGAGCAAAACAGGTCAGCCTAGTAGAACAGCAGTCTCATTTCTTCCTGTAAAATGTGCCCAGTTGGAGTCTTCTCCTAACACATAGACTAACACAGAAGTGATATATGGATTCTAAGACGGTATAGTCAACTCGATAATAACAATATAATCCAAACTTGCAAAAGGTAGGGATTCTCTAATCACTATTCATAAGTATAGCTGACTGGTCACATTTACAAAAGCTGACTAGTGATTTATCTTCCTTTTAGGCTATCTCCAAGCCGCTGGACGCCCACTTTTGGACATGGTGTTTGGTGGTACACTACTGCAGACAATTCTTTGCTCTGAATGTGGCCACGTCAGCGAACGCCATGAGCAGGTATAACGGGTTTTCGTTTCTCATAGGGTTTTGGAAGGTCGTGTTTGTTGCTGCATTGGTTATTGAAAACACGGCTGTTCAATGCTTGTCAAGTACTCATAATCAAGATGGCACGGTTGCTCTTCTGCGAATTTTGTTTTAATCAATAGATACGGATTCAAGTAAATCGTATAAATCATTTGTATTGCAGTTTTTGGACTTATCCATCCCAGTCACAATGAGCGGAGTCGGTCGTTTTCGATCAAGCCGTGCGACAATAACCGCCAATGATGGGCATAAAGGAAAGAAGGTGCGAAAGTGTGAAGAAACAATGGTTTCATGTCCATCTAATACAAATTTTTGCCTTTGTTTTGATTACTGACGCCATTATTATTTAGAGAGGTCGTCAAGGAAAGCGAAGAGGCTCGATGAAAGAACGAAAATATACAAGAAGGTATCGAATTACTTCTATTATCATCTGTTTCGTCGAAAGGATCTCCCATTATTATATCAAGAAAAACAACGTCTTTATCCAATTATCGAACTCAGATTCCTTTCTGTACGCTTTTTCTTTTTTGCGAGTCCGCTAACGCCAGGTGCTAGGCGTGAACGACGCTGTACCATCTTACTCATACTTGTGCACGTGCAATGACATTTCTCAAGTGGTTAGACTATAGATTCGTCGAGGACCCTCGATATTGTTGAGGTTCGGAAATGACCTTCCAACAGAGCGGCGATTTATAAAAATCCGAAATGACCAGATGATGAAACAACACTTGATAGAGAATGGACAATATCTCAGACTTCCGTCGCAGTTTTTATATGGTGTTATCATTAGCCTTACACTTTTTTTGCAGTATGTAGGTATTTAGGCGTCGGACTGTGCTTGTACGAACGTGCATACATTATACGAAGTTATACGACAGCTGGTGTGAATAGACTGGATTTCACAGTAGGTTTCTAAGATATCGTTTATGTTGCATGCATTGCACTAAATTGGTGTACGTAGTACATTGCTAGCTATTTCTGATTTTTTTCAACATGTTAACGGCAGCGCGCGCTTGGGATTGTCATCTCGTGGTTGCGAACCGATTTTGCAAGCGCCGCCGCTCACATCGCATTCGTGAATTTTAAGTTGTCAATGGAAATACTTGGATGAGATGTTCCCAATCACATCATAGTCTTTAAGTTACCGTGAGGTATACGAGGAGATGCTAGCTCAAAATGACGTGACATGGTTAAAATAAGGCAAATTTAGTTGTTTTTGTTGTACTTGTATCTTACTGATCTGCATTTACTTCAACTTCTACTTTTCATGCCACACAATTATGTGCATATAAAGAAAAGCTTGAATGAACCGGGGTAACAAGTTCGTAGGACTTGGAGAATTTTCACGAATAAGCATATTTACAATCAGTGAACTTCGCCATAGACCAACTTCGCCATGTGTAGACATATGATGGTGCGGTGCAAAAAAAATGCTATACGTTCGGAGGGCATACGAGTCGCGCCGTCCCTCACTGCGCTCAAAGTGCGAGGCGGATAGGCATCGCGCTGCCGTCAATGTTACTTGTTTGTTGCGAATAGATTTCCTTGCGTTAATACATTTGATTGCGACAATTGTCTGTTTACTATCACCAATAAGTTATCATTTCATAGGGTTCCTGAGCTTTCTTTTGTAATATGTCTTACACCTCTTGAGAAACTCTTCATCTTATGTGTCGACGTTCGGATCGAAGATCGAAATGAAATTTTATTTCGAGTGAGCAGCCAGTAGCATTCCGGAGGCTCCCGGGCCAACGCCCCTAACCCGATTCTTCAAGTTGACTCTAAGAGAGGCTTAAGGCCCGAAACGTCGTCACATAAAGATTGTGAAGGGTTTCATATCAAGAGCAGTTGAAGAACTAAATTAGTTTGATGTTAGTTTGGAAATGCTGAAGCACTTTTTCATTGGAGATGTTTGCAGAAAGTTCTGGTTGGTCCACCCGAGGAGTATACAGATGGGGTGTGCAGTATAGGTTCGTGCCTTCTAGAGTTCACCGCTGCAGAACAACTGCAAGGTACCAACGCTTACGAATGTGAAAAGTGCTGTGTTCCACGAAACAAAAAGGTTTAGTTTGATAGATTTTAGGCTTCTTCTGGTTCAATGTTATTACATTCAGTTGAAAGCAATCGGCAGTCAGAAGAAACGCGTTTGTGCTTTGAAACGTTACCTCATATATGAGCCACCGGCTGTGCTCACACTTCATTTGAAGAGGTTTCAACAACTAGAGAATGTCTGTGAAATATGTGTTTTCTATTATATAGCTGTAGTTTTCTTAGCCAGCCATTGCTATCACCTTTCGGCAGCAGCTGTTCGCTTGCTAAGATTTGCGAAACTGTTGAATCTAATAGATTCTCGAAGCGATTTTGTGCATCGGTCAGAAGCTAGTGATAATTGTGATGTAGGAGTTAACCCAAGGTGGAATTGAGCCATCAAATGAAGAAGAAAAAATGTACAAAATGAAGTTATAAATATCAACAATTCACTTGACGTGCCGCTGATTTCGAAGTGTCCCCCAACAGGCCCTCCGCGCGGCGAAGCAAGAGACGCAGATGCATGCAAAAGGCCGGACGCATAGTCGGTCGGACGACAGCAACGACTGCTGCTGTCGGACGACAGCAACGACTGCAGGTGTCGCATAAACCGCGGTCGCAAATGGAAGGCGACGCGGTCACCCAATGCTAACCCAGACAACACGTGACTGCGCGTGATCGTATTTCGAAAGTCCCACTGTAGTGTGGAATAGTAGCTGCGTATTGATCTGCGACACTTACGATCGTTGCTGTCGTCCGACAGCAGCGGTCGTAAGTGTCGCATGTGTCGCAGATCGATACGCACCCAATGCTGTGCGACACTTGCGATCGTTGCTGTCGGACCGACCTGAACTGTCAGATGCGGCAAAGAGACGAGTTGCAGCGCGTGCTGTGCGATATGAGACGTAGTATGGTACACTCTCTTTAACCTGACGCCTAACCGCTACAGTATGCGCTGCGACTCGTCCCTTTGCCGCGTCTGCGTCTCTTGCTTCGCCGCGCGGTGGGCCTGTTGGGGGACACCCTAATTTCGAGGTTAGGCTGGTTTGGATTTGAGTCCACTATGAGGTGGGAACGCCACCAGTTTGCTCGCTGCTTTAAGTAGGCTTTTTTTCTTGCTGCTACTCGTTTCTTATCGCTATTTTTGAAGGGAGGACGTCAACAAGGAAGCTCAGTGGTCATGTATCTTTCCCGATGATGTTTGACATGGCCCCGTTCTGCTGTAGAAATGTGGAGGTTTGAATTGTATTGGATTTCGATGCAATCCTGTCATCTCATTTGTCATTTCATTGCAGCGCTTGGCTCCTGGAGAAAAACGATTGCTTTACTCGTTATACGGAGTAGTTGTTCATTCTGGTAGCCTGTCTGGTGGTCATTACATTGCTTACGTTAAAAGTCGTCGTAGGTCAAAGCAGGTTAGTCTTATTCCATATGGAAGTGTTGAAACCACAAAATACAGTTTACTGTGGCTTTTGATCGATTTCTTTTCTGCTATCTGTCATTCTAGTGCCGTTTACGCTAGTGTACTTGTTTACATTTCCTCTATTTACATTTTTGTTCTAAGTGAATGTAGGTACTGCAAAAAAGTTTTCTATGATTCGCGATTTTTTTAAAGTTTACTTTTATTAGTATAGATTTTGAGACCCATGTATGTAATGCGTGATTTGAGTGGAAAGATATGGGAAATTTCCATATGAGAAGCAACGTTTGCAATTTTTCCATAGCAAATTTTAATCCGAGTTCGAATCGTTTAATTATCTTTTTTTATTTCGCTTTCTTTCTTAGCTGTTAAAAAGCGAAGTTGTTAAGGAATTCGTTCAGGCTCATGTGTTTCTGGAATTCGCACGAACTACGTGTGCTGATTCATTGTCCTATCAGAATGGAACCACTATCGAGGATCTTTGTGGTAATTCTGATGTAGAAAATGATGGACAGTGGTACTATTGTAGTGATAGTCAAGTATTAGCTGTTAATGAAAACCGTGTTCTTTCAGCTGAAGCATACATTCTTTTTTATGAGCGGGTGCTATAGGTAATCTAGTCTGTATGATTGTATGAATAGTCGTGCCCCAGTTCCGACCTCCCAAGGTTCGGGTTTTATTCGAAAGTCTTTGAGAGTGTGATAATTGTTAGATGTTCTATTAGAAAACTTATCATAAACATGATGACTTGTGACATTAAAGTAACTTTTACTAATATTTCGTGTCTTAATTACTAGCTTGGTATTTTCAGAAGAATTTTAAAAAGTAAAGGTTTACAGAAATAAGAAGGATTGTTCAAGTCATTCAACGGTTGATGGTAGAACGGATGAGGCAGGTAACTAGGCCATTGCACTTCTTAACGACGCCATTCATGCGGTTATTGGTTGCGCTAGAGTTAATGAAGTTTGCCGGTAACATGATCGAGCAATGATCTCTTCAAACTAGAATCTCTCCATCTTGAAATTTATGGCCAATGAGGGAAGGTCATTAGGTCAACCCTGTCAATTAGAATGAGATGTACCTTTCTGTGCGCCTAGTTAAGCTGCTCTTTTGCTTCTCGCGACAACACTCGTGAAAGTATTTAGGCATGTACTCGTGATGAACAATGGAGCAAACTAACCAAGGTGTCGACCCCACAACCTCTTGCTTTTAACTTCAGTCTGCTATAGCTGCACATTTGGCTTCATGATTGAGTCCAGAAATCGGTTAACAGATTGAAAGCACATTTGGGCTCAGCGAGTTAAGGCGTGTT
>MU889577.1:0-11157 GCA_036418205.1 Ostertagia ostertagi
GTAATTACCTACAATCTTCTCATCCCATGGCATAGTTTGGCTGGCAAGCGCCATCTACGCAACTGTTCCGAAAACCTCTTTCGAATTTTTATGAGGAAGCTCTCCATGGTTCTGTTTCCTAACCAGTGTGAATTCTTTTGACTCTGGTATCGGTAAAGCGATAGTTGCGAAGTAAGCTCCTGCCACGAACTGCCCATTTTGACCTAGTTTTGCCATTTGTTAAACACATGTTGGCGGAAATGATTGTATCAACAACGGAAACAATATGTTCTAATTTCAAGTAATGAATACGAGTCATATTTGAGATTCTGGCCTCTCTTGATGTCATAGAGGAGCGTCTCATAGCAGAAGATGACAGTCATGAAAGTCACCTTGCGAAAATCGACGAAATTCTCGCACCGGTACGTTCTTCATGCTAAAAAGGGTTGATGTTTGCATAGTAGAGTGCGTAAATCTCTGCAAACAATACGACAAATACCAGTCGAAGTTGCACGCTTTATAAACCTCAGCACTTATGATTAGTGCTTTTGCCAGGTTGAAGACGCGGGATCGAGGTGTTATCTTTGCGCGAAAATTGGACAAGAACTGCGACGAGGAACGTTAGAGAGAAAAAGCAAAAAGCACCAGGGAAACGCTGTAATTCCCTTTTGAGGTCGGTGGTATGACGGAGAGACACAGCGCTGCGAGGAGAGGGAGAACGCGAGATAGCACGTCGTACGCGAGAGGGCGCAGAGCCACGTATGCCGCAATTGATAAGGTGGCAGCGGTCGCAGCGGTCAAGTGACGGCTCACTTGTCACGCACTTTCAAACCGCGACAGTATCACATCCCTATGATTAGGAGCCGTAATACCTGGCTCAAGGAAGATTTTCCAAGGATTTAATCGCGACCCTTGCCTTTGAAGGTATGGGTCGCTATCGAGTTTTTGGATCATTCAGTTCAAAACAAGAAGGTGCAAAGAGGGTAATAAGTGAGAAAAAAGCGAAAAGCACACCACAAAAAAGGATCAGATACCTCCTTTCTATCGTAAGTTGAGCGTGTTACGAGGAGGGACACAGCGCGGCGGGAAAAGGTAATATGCGAGAGGGGATTGCACGGGAAGACGCAGACACCGCGCATATCACGGACGAGTAAAACGTGCAGCGGCTGCAGCGGTCGGGCCAGGACCTCAGCGACCTTGTAGCGCACTTTCGAGCCGCAACAGTGCTACGACTTCTTGAGGAGCCTTGACATTTGGAATTTCCAGTATCTAATCTGTGCCTTGAATATCGTAGGATTGTGTGTATAGAAGATTCAAAAAAAGACTTGGTGAAATAGGAGAGACAACAAAATAAAACTAAGAAAAAAGACTAAGGTGTGTAATCATTAGAAATTTCGGGTGTCCCCCAAGAGGCCCATCGCGCGGCAAAGGACGAGTCGCAGCGCATACTGTAGCGGTTAGGCGTCAGGTTAAATAGAGTGTACCATACTACGTCTCATATCGCACAGCACGCGCTGCGACTCGTCCTTTGCCGCATCTGCGCCGCGCGATGGGCCTCTTGGGGGACACCCAGAGATTTCGGATAGTCCTCAATACGCTGTCATCTTGCGTCGTCCTGTTGTCCTCCACATCGTGGGAGTAGCCATGGCAGTACGATCGCCACCCTGGAATAGGGATCTCGGTACAACCCACTTCCTCTCGCTCCCCTTCTTCGACTCTCAAAATCCAACACACTAAACCACTCCTCCCACAAGGTAAACGCCACCCCTGCGAGTAAGGAATCTCAATGGTACGCTCTCTTGCTCCCTACTGCTCACTCTGCCCTTACTGTTGTGCACTGCACCACGGAAGTGGATTCTGCTTTCATCTGGTTGTTCAACGATTTTTGACTTGAATTGATTCAGATACGCCAGCGTTTCGACGCATTACAACGATTACATTTGGACATCACACCACTTGCAAAAAAGGTCTCCATAAACGACACCACCACGAACCTTTTACGGTCCAACACCACCGCTGCTAAACAGGCTCTTGCACAGGTACCATTTTTTCACTGAGATGTTCACGTAATGAAATCGGCTGAGAAGGTCCGGTCACTCCTTCTGAGATCGCATGTCCTAGTTTCAAACAGGGTTGATCATCCGTTGTTCAATCCTGAAATGACGACCCCTTCCCTCTGAGAGGTGGGGGTCTCGATACGACTCGCACCATTACCATCAGCTTAGGGTGTACATCGAAACGCCCTCCACTCCACTCCCAACCCCAACCACCACCCTCACCATCTCAGCGTTTCTATATCATATAGTGTCTGATTCCGAACAGTCCACACTTCCATTTTTTCCTTCAAAATGGCCGCCAAGCGGGGGCTGGGGGAGCGTCAAACACAATCCTACCACCACCTCCCACTCTCGGCACCACGACCATTTCGACTTTCCAAAATAAGACCCCCTTTTTAACCTTTTGACCTTCACCAACCCAAATACGACCCTCCCTCCTCAGAAAAACTCAGTTTTGACCCTCCCGTTGAAATCTGCACAACGCGCATTTGGTCCCGGTTTCGAGCCCACTTCTTACCATCACAGGTGTTCGAAGAGAAAATTAGCGCTTGAAATTATGGTATCGTTGTATTAGGAAAAGTTGCAGAACTGTTATAAGGATTCGCGTCCTCGCTGTAATTTATCATAAATATTACAAATTTTTTAGGATCAAGTACAAATGCAACGGAAATAGTTTAAAGTTGCTTTTATATACTTTTATTAGATACTTTCGTAAAATACTATAGCTCAGTGGCAGAGTGCTGGAGAATCCTAGAATTTTATTCCCAGAAGAGTTGGTTTCCCTTTTCTCAGATGGACGATATGGATACGCTCAGGAAGAAGCCTTCAAATCACCTCAATATGGATTTGAGTGATATGGTGTCACAGGTTAGTTACTGTAGGCTTAGATTCATGTATATGAATGCCCACCCTTAAGGATATAGGGATTGAAGTGGTGTGATATTTTGGGAAAATTAGGCAAGAAGTTGCCATGGGCGAATATTGGTGGCAATGAAGCATTGTTGCCGAGATTGCACCAGCACCACGAATTTCACGATTGGTAAGGATGGCAGCAAGGCAGCGCAAAGGCAAGGCCATAGCGCCGTTGGCTCACACTTTTGAGCCGCGTCAGTGTCGCGCCTCCTGCGCTTGAAGACCCCTCTTTCTAATTTTAGGGGGACTGGCTCTTGGGACTAATCCGACTTGTGGCTTTTCACGATAAGGCGTCGGCAAGTCGAAGGAGAATAATACGAAGCCAAAGCTAGACGGACCGGACCCCCTGAGTGTGCGAACGGCGCTCGTATCGCAGCGAAGAGCATCCTCTTGCAGTCTGGCACCGCCGTACTGGCGGCATTCATGTCCACACGCCCACCGGCTCGCTATTTCCTTGCCTACGGTTTCTATCCGCAAACATTAGCTGTTAGGCGGTGACACAGAGCATAAGCATAGTCCTCAGCCCAATGCGAAAATCATCGAGTACAGAAGGGTCCCATTTTTCTGGTTTCAGGCTGGTTTCAGGCGATCGTCTTGGTGTTTTGTTCACTCCTGCATCACTGACCACCTCCCTGATTAAATAGGCGGCTATCAGAAATTCCGCGCTGATGTTGCGTTAATGGGTATTCTTCAGGTTGTGACTGCAATGTCAGTTCTTCGCGGAACTCTTATCATGATTGCTTAGAATACATGTGTCGATCTGAAAATATGGCAGGGTTGATGAAGCCAACGATGGAACTGCGATCCAGAGGAATTGAAAAGGCGTTTTTGGACGAGGTATATGTAGACTATCCTTCCGAATACTATGTGATGCTGAAAATAGGATCTGTTCCAGTTAGGGGGTTGATGCCAGTTTTCTGTACGCGAACGGTACGGCGTGAACTCGAACATTCCAGCTTTATCCACGCGTTTCAAGTGACTACTCTCCCCAATCCCCCCCCCCTTCCCATCCCCATACGATTGGCGAGTACTCCCTGGCTTGACGTACCTTAAGCTTTCTGGAAAAAACTTTTTCATGATCCCCCCCCCCTCCTTCCCAACTGAATAGCATCTGAAACTAGCTATGTAGGTCAATTGAAACACTATCTTTGCGCTAAAGGCTAAGATTCAAGGCGAAGCAATCGCGCAGCAGTTGTGAATTTCTCAGTGATCCAAGCACTCGTTTCTGCGCAGGAGTACTTGTATATTTTATAGTCAATTTTGATTTAGTATCCTGCTACGTCATTGAAAAACTACCTCGAATGCTGCCCGTCAAGTTCTCTCTCATCGGGAATACCTTATTTCTTCGAACCAGATGCTGGAAAAGTCACCTCAAGCTGCTCCCGCTGAGCCGAAGGTGTTGAAGTAAGTGAACCTTCAGCAGCAAAGCTGATTCCGTATTCTATCCAATAGCATATTGACACGTGTTAGCAGAGGCATCGGGGTCGCGTATTGGGATAGAAGACAAGAGGCTCGCCGCACAGCGAAAAGGCGACAGGTCACACAGAGGTTTAGAGGCGATGATTTTGCGTCAAGCCAAACAGTATGCACCACACTACGCGCCGCATAGCATGCGCTGCCGCACGTCCGCTGACCGTCTGCGTCTCTGCCTTCTCCCCGGACAATTTCGTCAAGAATTCTACAGTATATGAGTATTGTAAGGAGCACTGACTACTATGTACAATAAATAATCCTTCTATTTTATAAAGCGCTAACTTTGTGTGTCGGTTTGTGTATCTGTATGTGTGTGTATGTATGTGTGTCCGTCCGCAAAATGAAGTGAGTGAGAAGGAAGCTCATGGGATAAACAAACCGCTAACAAATCGGGTAGCTTACAGGATTTGAGATATCAATGTTTTGTAGCAGGATAGTTGTGATAACACTCTTAGGGCTATATAAACACCTGCTTAGCACACTTCCGTTCATTCCACATGGTGCTGCAGTGGCAGCTGGAGGGCAGTGGAGAGAGGAAGGGAGGATGAGGAAGGGAAGCGAAAAATCTACCGTCATATCATGATTGTGTCCCTTCTACTGTATGAAACACCATTGTGTTGCATACGCGTCACTTCCAGAGGTGTTGGTGTCACAGGAGGAAGGGACCATAGCGGAGGATAGAAAGCTTGCGCAGGAAAGGAAGGTCCCGGCGGTTGACGGGGGACTAATCTGGTAAAAAATAAAATTATTCATAGCTAATACGAACAAACAAAAAAAACAAAAAAAAGAAATTCTTCAAAAGTTAACGTTCAGTAAGGAACGTGTTTCCCAAAAGCTCATAGATAGTTATGTCTGTGAACAGAAATCCTAGAGAAAAACGAGCCATTTTCCTTGGAAAATTTCGCCAAGTCGAGTGAAGTAGTGACACTCATCCATTTGTGATTTTTGATTTGTGTCTTTCTTCCTCTTAACGTTTTTCTTTCTCACATCGGTTTTTTACTTTGTAGTGAACACGTGTGGAGAAGAAAATATCAGAGGTATGGTCAACGACTTCAAAATATCGTATAACTTTAAAAAAGTGCCTATCTTTTCCTCGATGGCGGAATTCCGAAGAACAGTGGGCTCGCTTTTTCTCTAGGATTTCTTTCCACAAGAAAAAAGGTGTTATTTTTTCCAGACACTACGACTTCATGAGGGCTTTGGGACACGTGGAACTGGTTTACTGAGGGAAAAAAAACTATTACCTTTTGAAAAAGTTTTGATTTCCGTGTACTCCAGCTTGATAAAGTTGTTCTTATTTCTTATGATACGGCGCTTATCTCGGTCAGATAGTAGTCAGTGTTCCTTACAATATCATATACTGTAGGATTCTCGACGAAATTGTCCGTTATGAGGTGACCCTGACCAATTTTCAGCGTGAACTGACACTTTGGCAATTAATGCGCCTCTTTTGCTAGGATTTTCCTTTAACGAGATTCTGGCAGCGGTTTCGCTTTTGCAATGACCTATGTGACCTAAAGGGATAATAATCTCAAAATATTGATTAGGAAAAAATAAAGTGCAGCGGAGAACTGTCGGGAACTATAATTTGCGCCATTGGCAGAGCGAGTAAGATCAGAAAAAGATGAAAAATAAAAAATGTTGCTTCTCGAACTGGAATTCTGTATTGATATTCAGAACAGCGTTTATATGCCTCACAATTCCTCACTGGAACCTTTTTCGAAAACATCTTCATATACAAGTTTTTGGGAAATTTGTAGGTGGAACTATAATTATGCCGCAGTTCGTATAACTGGATTCCAGAAAGAGCGGCCATTTCAATGCATGAGCTGCTCTACTCCTATTTTGCCTCAGGAGCGCTTGTGACCCTGTATTCGTATGCATCGTGGAGTGATGTGTTTGCGTATGTTTTCTACGGCGTGGTTGCTACGCGATAACAAGAACGTTCACGGAAATAATATAAACCTAGCCCCCCCCGGTACGGTTGAGGCTTAAGTGAGCTCTTCAGCCCGTCTAAACAAAAGCCGGGGAGGAACGCACTTCGAGGGGAACGGGAAATCGCTTACGCGACTCGGTGCCCGGCCTCCTTCCCTCCCTAACACTAGGCTGAGCATGAACGTTAATTAGTGAAGAAAAGGCTTGGCCATGGGTGGCTGACGCGCGCATAGGCAGCGGAAAGATCGTGCCCGTCTAAAAAAAGGGCATTGACTCACCCCTGCGTTGTTGTCAGGGTAGCTAACGACATATTAATCACTCGCCGCAGGTCTGACGGGAGGAGCCCATTTCGCGGGTTTCGGGCCGTTTCAAATGGTTTCTTCTTCATCCCTGCTCCACTGACCACCTATATCCTTATTTGCAATGAGCTAACTTTTCATCGCAAATTCTGCCTTTGAATAGGCCTCAATGCGACGTGAACCCATTGAACTTGCACACAGAAATTGAAATATCAGCAAATCATAAAATGTGCGATGATGGCCGTTCAGAATACTGGTACTTGTTTTGCTCCGTCCGCATCTTTTCGCAATGCGCGTTCGCATGGGATATGGAGTGGAGTTCAAGGGTCGATTTTCAGGTTGGAGTCGTGGACATCGGCATCGTCACTAACGTCATCTCTAACCAGCTGCATCAGCACAACAGAGGTGCTAAGCGCAAAAATGGGGCACGAGTGGACGAAAAGCTACGAGTTGGAAGCGCGACGTGTGCAGTATCTGGTAGAGAATAGCTGAATGATTGACATGTGTGAGGCATTTGTAGGCAAGCGCAGAAGCGTTACTTTCCTTCACGCTTGTGCCTATGTCAAGGCCAAACTTTGTTTTTAGGTCGGTGGAGCCACAAGCAGACCTTTTGTCATTCAGCTGAGCGTATAGTAACTTCCCAATTATGTATTTCAGTTCTTTGCACTTTCCTTTCTCGGGTGTGGCTCATGAGGAATTCAGCTCTTCAGTGACAGCGAGAGAGGGGACCGTTTTGACATTCTTTGACAAACAAAATGCGAAATTAGGAGTGCGCAGTTACGAGACGTATGGAGCCCTTTTTTCAGGATAATGGAACAGAGGGGACTTGCTCCTCCAACTGACTCTGCTCGCAGTATCATCGTGCGCGCTAGTTGCGCAAGTAAATAGATAATATTCTGAAGACGGAAGGAGGCTTAGAGGAGGTTAGCCACTTCAATTGTCAGCGCGCTATACAGAGACACACGCAAATAGCAGAATTTCACGATAAGATGGAAGATCGAAGAACGGGAAGCTCATCTAGTGGAAAACAGGCGACTCGCCGAAGTAAGCAAACCAGCTCGTTTGGCGTTTCTGCTGCTGTCGGTATGCTGATGTTGGGGAGGAATTGCGTCCCAACGATCGAAGCAAGTACTTCCTACTTAGGCCTTAACAGGCGCAATTTAATTGCTCTCAGGCTTAAAGATGGGACCGGCGAGACGGCGGCCAGCGGTTGCCCTTCTCAGGCTTACCCTGGCTTAAGCAACCAGCCCTTTGGTGGAGCTGCTCGACCTACCTGCAGTCAGTTCATCGCGTCGAGCTCGGGCATCCCATCTCTTCCCAACATTCAGCATACGGAGCCCAGTAGAAACGTCAAAAGGGCTGGTTTTCTTCACCATCCACCTTCCTTACAAGGAAGGTCTTTCAGGGTGTGCCAAGCTTTTTCAAAACGGTCTTTTGCATGATATAGAGGCACATGCGGGAACCACAGAACCATGGTTAATTTTTCCTGAACGGCCCTCTGAATACCAGAAAAGGGGGTCCCTAGTCACACTTTTTCACCAGTTTTTCAATCAAAGTCTATTTGTAAGGGTTACTGACGTTCCTAATCATGAATTTGGTACTAATTATTCATGCTAACTCCATTTTGCGCGAATTTGGAAACGTCAACACGAAATGCAAAAACTTGTCACCACGAGGAATCGAACTAGGGACCCCTTTTCTGGTATTCAGAGAGCCGTTCAGGAAAAATGAACCATGCTTCTGTGGTCCCCATATGTGCCCCAATGTCATGCAAGAAACCATTTTGAAAAAGCTTGGCACACCCTGAACGACCTCCCTTGTAAGCTCTGAAGGGAGACACGCAATTTCTCACAAAAACTGACCAAACTGGTACAGTGTTCTTGATTTTAGTGCCTTTTAATCCGTAACGTCGCCTTTACATGATGGTTAGAAGCAGGGACGTTCTTGTGAAGTCATTGGAACTTGTGTAGTAGATTCTTCAGCCGCTGGTGATGTGGTTGAGGCCGCCTCCCAACGCCGTCCCACCAAATACAAACAATGTCGTCATCAAATCCGCTCCTCCTTCAAGCGAACGTGTTCACTGCCTTCAAAGTAATTCAGCGGAACCCTAAGCACTCATCACGACTCCTTTGAGTATCGGCTCGCAACCATTCGATTGCACCAGCTGCTGGCCTGACGCTCTTCTTTACTGCAAAAACGCAGTGCACTACGTTCATGTAAGTGATGCTCACTGACATGGAATCTGGTCCAGCATCAAAATCGAAGGATAAAATAAGGATCCCACTTTGCGGGTTTTACATCATTCTACTGACTTCTTCAACGAAACACTTATCCTTCAACACAGCACAGTTCTTTCGCGACCGCCAGTCACATTATTGTACCCACTGTTTCTAATCAGAAATGAAAGAATTTTACCCTCAAATTCAACATGTGTAGATCGTAAGGTTTTTTTGTGAAATATTTTAATGAAGAAGACGTGGAGGGATTTGAAATAATATTAAACCAGTCTCTCACAATCATATTCTTTACAGCATGTACTACTGACACAGTGAGCAGTTATTCATCTTTTGAAGATGCTGAACTTCTGACTCCAGTGACCGCAAAGAAGGACGCTATTCGCGAGGTATTTTCACATTAAATGTACACTGGTGTGCAAAACTTAGGGACGGAAGTAACTTTCACATGATATCTGGTTGCTAGCTAACCTAGGTGACCAAATTTGGCACATATATAGAAGTAAATGTTGCGGTACAGTGCAGAGAGTTACTAACAGAAAAGCGCAAAGGGGCGATTAGGAAAAGACATTTTTCTGCAAATACCCTGTCTGAAGCGGTCGATGGGTGAGGCTACTCCAACTCATGGTAGACATTCAAAAGAGAGGAGCTGGTTCTTGATGGGGTGTATGAACACTACGGACTGCAAAGCATGCTCTGCCACGTGCTCCAATACTGGCCACAAGGTTGGTTCCACGCTTCATAGTATTTGACTGGAGGAAGCGGGCAGGCTTCACCAATCGCCGGAAATCCTCGCTTTCCAAGAGTTTTCCACCTAGGCTGCTCGATGCTCTCGCACCTTGTCCTCCATACGATTGAAGTTGAGGTCAAAGGCACCCTTGAAAGATGCACATAAGTGAGTACAGCGTCACAATAACGTCGATCAGAAAGCATTCCGCGATCAGGAGTTGGGAGGTCAGTACGCCCTTGCAACTTTATGCCTCCCCACACCATATCGAATGGACTATCAAAACAATCATGTTGAACGATGGTCCTGGGTGCATTACATGTCCTATTCTCGCCACATGCGGGTAAGTCCAAAATCACTACTTACATCCAATTTGATCTTAACTGAGAAGAACACGCGATCATCCAAATCGGTGGTCCATCCCCATGTAGCAAATGTTCCCGCCGATGCGCGGGTTTCGAAGGAACACCAGATACTGTTGGTCGGTCAGAGAGACCATGCCTATACGGTCACTGTACCACTGTTCAGCCTGGGATTACATGCCTTACAATCCTGATAAATGTTTTTGCAACTGCAGCCTGTGACTGACGTAGGTCAATTCTTGCCTGTTGCAAAACGTAGCAATCACCTGCTGTTGCAGTTGATCGTGATCCACTTCTAGGGCAGCAGTGGCTGCAGTCCATATTGCTTCTCATGCGCACAAAACAATGCTGTGAGCAACACAAACTCCTGGACCACACTCGTTACAAATCTTCCTTCTTCCAGTTTCCCAATGATTCTTCCTCGCGTAAAGTCACCCTAGTGTTGTCTCTGAGACTTGCTGTAATCAAGAACACCACTACATTCCACAGTCTCCTGCTCAGTACACTCCCTCTTGTCCTGTCCCACCAAACCCTCGTTCTGCGTGGCCACTCCCTTTTGGCTCCAGACTGAAGCCGACCGCTGCATATATGAGGCCCACTTTCATGTCCATGACTGTAAGGCTTTTAGCATTATGCTTGCACAGTTTCATCCAATTCCATCGAATTGTTAATAAGTTATGTCAATTTATCCATCTCGTCCTTAAGTTTTGCACACCAGTGTATATTTCGTTCAGTAAGCGAAGCATATGGCGGCGCTATCGCAATATACGAGGGCACTGTGGTGGCAATGCACTCGAAAGACATCTCCTTTTTGTTAAAAGCAAGACTAATTCTTAGGCAGCGTGAGACTCGAGAGTGCGTTATTCCAGTGGTGCCCCCTCCTAACCATAAGCTTAGTCCTAGAGGATGCCCCTGTACCTTGCAATAGCGTTATATAGCGATAGATTTATTGAAATAAACCCTTTCTTTGACTTTTTACATTCATTTCGTCTCAGCTCGTTTTCAGAAACATTTTCAGAACTGGAGAGAGAAGCACTGTATACGGAAGATCTGCGGACAGCTAATGGAATCAGCCGTATCGGCGTCGTGCCCGGAAATGCTCAAGACTGCTATGAGCTCCGAAGACATTCGAACGGCGCTCACATACGGCATTTCGTCAAGATGTGCAGAACTGATGAA
>MU889579.1:0-15366 GCA_036418205.1 Ostertagia ostertagi
ATAATTATATTTAGGAAATCAATAAATACCATAAGCCTTAGATACTAGGTACTTGTAAAAGATGTCATAGGGGCAATTTGGGAAGAAAAAGCTATTTGCTCAGGGCCGTCCATGGGATGGCACTCAAGCCGAATATAC
The DNA here is from genome assembly GCA_036418205.1 of Ostertagia ostertagi. Taxonomy (NCBI): domain Eukaryota; kingdom Metazoa; phylum Nematoda; class Chromadorea; order Rhabditida; family Trichostrongylidae; genus Ostertagia; species Ostertagia ostertagi. Next base: position 139 of record MU889579.1, read on the forward strand.
TGAAAGTGTACAGTCAAATCCGAGCCCCCAATCAATAATTTCCAAGTATTTCTAGGAATAAAAACAAATACAGGAGAAATATCAAGCATCTCACTAATGAACAATAGAATTATACACTCCCATCGATTCCCTCCAGGATGCGCCATGCACTCATTCTGCATCCAATTTGAAACCATGATTGATCGTGTTTGAATATTCGTTTTCAGAGTTAAAACAAAAACAATTTCTCATGAATCATACCTCGGAAGGGATCTGTGCTTCGCCTTCAGGTGCCGTCAGAAAGAGTGCATAATCACCGTCAGGTTCTTTTCGGTTCATACTCAGTACGATAGCAATCGCCTCACGGCATGACGTCTCCTCGGCCAGTAGCAGTGACTTGTAATTGGACTGAAAAATCAAAACATTATTTTTGAAACAAATAGTTCAAAATTCGTCGGAGACCATTTGAGCTATTTTTAGACACGCCTTCAATTCAGTTGAAAAATAATTCGCTGAAAGTGATGAGATAAACAAGAATTAATCTGAAGGGTTGAAAACACCACAAAAGCCTTATATTAGGGATATAAATTTCCCGTATCTGCTCCTCCGTTCTCCCGGAATACGCCGGAACAGATACTGGAAATTTAGCACCTTTACAGGTCCACAATTCGTCGGGACGTTGTCTGGCATAAACACACACGTTCAAAGCAGCCAGCAGATGTCATCACAAACCCCATCATTTAGCCACTCAGGTTTAGCACGAACAAATCATTAAAGGCAGTGATCATGTTGGCGGCAGGGCGGTGCGGTTTTGATGACGTCATTGAACGGTATTGGTGGACTAACCTTTCAGCGCTGTAGAAAGTGTGGTTGGAACCGCCTCTTAACGCCCTTCCCCTAATGGCGCTTAATGACGTCATAAAAACCGCTCCACCCTCCAGCCATCGTGATCGCTTCCTCTAAACGATAATGTAGCCTCAACTCCTCCTCTGCCGAAGAATCTTACTAGCAGTTCAATGGTACTGTAGGAGCTCTTTACGATGTTCACAGCAAAAAAATTCAGGCAAGATTACAGTCCCTCAGCCTTGCCCTCGACCTACAACCTCACGGAAATCCTGGTCGAGTCCCGATCATCCTCTTTGTTTACCCATCGTCGGTAGCGGTTAATCCCTCTCGAAATCTCATGTCGTATCGTCATCGCAGATCATCCCAAAACCACAACATCACTATCGGATTTATTCCCAAATGAGGACCGGTTTCGGGATTTCACACGAGAAATATTTACTACTCACAACTATAGGAACATTAAGATAATTTTTTGAACCAAGGACAGATGACTTCATCAATATCCGCCCATAGATATTACCTCGTTTTCATACATTTTAATGAAGCATGAATTCTCAAAGGATCATTGCTCATAGGCAGACCTCCTGATTAGCTATCTCTTGTTCTGATAGGAGGCCCATAAAAGGTATTCAAAGTTAAAAAAATAATAAAAAAGTAATCTGAATTCACACACATCAAATAAAAATAATTTGAAGCTTCCACGACACCAAATAAAAGCGTCCCGTCCATTAATAATGAATCGTAGATAAAGAAATAAAAACAGAAACTATAAAATAATTATATGGAAATAAAAGTAAAACCCAACACAAAAATACTGTAATATAGAAAACTGAAAAAACAAATAATAAATAATAAATAAAATAGGTATATGTTATTGAAAAAATGTGAATGAATAACAACCAAAGACTGTAAATTAATTAACAAGGTACATTTGATTTAACGTATATCAATAGACTAGATAAGAAATATTACAAAAGACAACAGGGAGTCTATTCAGTGTACTGAACCAAATAATCTAGTGACGTTCAGAAGCCACGAATGTCCCAAAAAGTCATCACGCACCAATCTTGTATGGCTGCCCCCACACCCCTCCCATCCCCCACCGCCCACTGCTTCCTTCCTTCTATCTTATTTCTAGAGGGCTATAATCCCAAGGCCAAAGCAACTTATGCTGCTGCGTAGTACTACTTCCAAGCCCATAGATTCATTCCTTCGGCACTTCGAATTCAGGACACCAACGGCCATCCATGGCTTATCTATTAGATCAACAAATTCTCAAAGTCCCATCCTTGACACCAGTATCGCGCCAGGTATACGAATTCCAATGGAAGAAAACTGGAAAATTTCTCGCTCAAAACTCTTATACACAATGTTCCAAAGAGTTAACGCCACCGTGAACATCCCTTGGCTCACATCCAAATCAGCGAGGTGAACACCACACCTAGAGTAGTGTAAGCTCGTCTGGATGTCGTGCAGTCAAACCGGTTCTCTTGGGACTTTCTGAGACTCAGCACTTGGGCACATTTGGGCACATTTTATTCGCGACCAGATCCATTGGTCGAAGAAAACGCGTGTAAACATGACGGGGAAAATCTGGAACTCGACATCCAGCCACATTCCGGTAGGTGATTCCATAAAAGGAAAGTAGCCAGAGCGCGAAGGTCCTGCGTCGGAGACATCACAGAGACCTACTCTGTCACGATTTTAATAAGAAACTAGGATTTCGATAAAAATTATTTGTTCGATTTAAGCACTGGACGAAACAGTGATATCCATTACGTCTTAAGCTTGAACTCATGTGTCGCAGAAAATGGCCTCTTAGGCTCCACTCCTTGGCAAGCTATGTACCATAATTCTTACGCCTCCTGTTCACTTCCTATCCCAAAATCTATTCGAACGACGTGGGTGGGAAGGGAGGGGGGAAGGAGAGGGTCGAACGTATGCCGGTGACCTACGGTTCCCTTCCCCCGTCACAAACTCCATTGGCTTGGCCCTCTTAAACCAGTAGCCTGTTTCAGCATCACCCTGAACAACACTCCCTTGCCATTAGTATACACTTCTACTTCAGTTCAAGCCCGTTTTCTTCTGCACACTTTCATTCCCCTTTCTCTTCTTGCTTTCCCAATTCATCATTTCCTGTTCCTTGCGTGGACTTGTTCTCCTCTACTTCCTTCGATGTAGTGCAGTAAAAAGCTTCTCCCTCTCCATTCTGGACATCCAGCGAAGCATGCTAGTGCGCTTTTTACGGTCCCACTGGTCGACGCCGGCGACCGACTTCCGGTCAGGAAACACACAGCGGGCGGCACGGTGTAATGAAAGCCGAACCACGCCGTCGTCCGTCATCCATTTTAATGACATCCCATACGAGCCGTGCCGGAAGTCCTGTTTCATCATCGATGACCTCCAGGAACTGCACCGACGTGGAATTTCTTCGAGAGCAGTCATTGAACAAACTTTTACGAGGATTCCGCCTGCGGAAATGCCGGAACGTGTTGAAGAAGAAACTTTAGCAAGGCTGAAAGTAAGTGAAATGCTTGACGTTGAGCAGTTCCGGCGGCATGCGCCATACATTCGATATCGGTCCGAGATGCAAGAGGATTGGAAGGTATAGTTGGTCTATACAGTGAATTTTAAAGGCTAACCTACGTTCATGTCAACCTTATCGCTTGGAGAAGAACATGGTTTCCATTTTCTTCAAGGAGAATTATGGTTAGCTTTGTGGCGCTTAACAAAAACTACCCCACCATCCGAGGTTTTGGCCGGGGCGACAAAGAAGGCAGGGTCGGTCCTATCGTTGCTACTTTTCAAAAAGTTTTTACGACCCCCCCCCTCATGAAATGAAGCAAGTACCCCCCCCCTCTACAAACTCATCAAAATACGACCCCCCCGTTGCTACTTGTAGCAACATAGGGTTGACCCTGAAAAAAAGATAGCGCGACAAGGAAGCCGAGGAAGGTTGGCACCATCTGGTAGGAGATCTAGAAGTACTTCTAACAGTGCCAGAGCTCACTGAAAATCGAGCATGGATGATTCGGGAGCAATAAAGGATATTCGTGCATTCCGGAACATGTAGGTCTAGCAAGGCATATTATTGGAAATATGGTGAATAAAGGTGAAAATGGTGATAAGGGGGCACCTGCTGGGCACGTGTTTATACTTCGGCATGAAAGCAGGACGCAGGGTGGCGAACAAGAGCAAGTTTTCAGGCCTGATAATGACCAAGTTAGTGCCTTGGGACTAGCGTCGAGGATCGCATAACCGTATACAAATTAGTGACATGGCTCCAACTTGGCTTATTCCTCAGAATCTTCTAAATCCAAAAGACTTCGTACCAAAATTTTTCCAAGAGGTTACACCATTCTTCTACCCAAGAAAATGGAGAATATGATATGGCAGAAGATGTTTCCCTTTACCTTACTGTTGTCCCGGGTGTTCTATCCATTCTGGGCGCCATACCAGCTTACGACGGTGCTACCTCTCCATCTCATAAATCCATGACACAACCAACAGGCTATGTAAGCTCTATGCAACCTGTTCAGATCCATTCTCTTCTTGGTCCGAACGGCGGATCGAGCAGTTTAAGGCGATTAGCTGCGATCAGATCGTCATCCATCAATACCGCCATCGGAAAAGCTTTGCAAAAAACGCGACTGACCATCATTGTGAATCGGATTCGCCATCACAAAACCACGGCGCTACCGTTTGGCGCAGCGGTGGCGGCTTTGCGGTTGCGTGCCGTTGACGAGATGTCAGTTTGAAGGACGGCGACACCGTCGGACGGACATACGCGTACGATTTCGAACCGATGCTAATGAAAGATGACTTCAGTAAATCGGTGATGGGCATGGGAACGCTCGAAAACGACCGGATGTTTTTATAGCATTCAGAAAAGACATCATAGACGATTTACGCTACGGTGTAAAGATAGGTGGCTAAAAAGTAAACCTCTTAAGACTCCTTATGGAATTTTATTATCCTATCGAGTGTGACTAATGAGGCACTAACACTACACTTGAAATCGCTACCGTAACCGCTGTAAATCCTTACCATCAGGGAATTAAAGCTTTTTTGGAAGAAAGAGAAGCATTTAATAAACAACACTATGTAATTTAATAAATGATGTATGGCGGAGCGAAAATACTTGTAGAACCTATTTGGGATACGCCACGTATTTGACGTCGATTTGCAAACGTACAGATACATTGGCATTAGTCTGCCTATAGCCTGGGGATTACATAGTCAGCTGATATCCAATTCAATTTTTTGTGCCTCCTGATATCCAAAAATCCCATAGTTAGGCCCGTTTTCATTTTTTTCGTATGTGCGAATGCTTTTTTTTGCCCAATCCGCCATTTTTTGCCCAACAATGGTAACCTAACGGGTTTTTCACTGCAAAAAACAGATCGCGAATTAAGATGTTTGAGTAACCAAAAACAACTGAATTAAGTAACAAACACAAAAAGATACAACGCCATTGTGCCGCATACTACAAACGCGCAACCGTCCCCAAAAGGAGGGTCATGTTCAGTGCGGGAAGAGGACTTTTAGCGGAGGTAGGCGTAAGGTCCTGGCGCTATTTCAACCAACCCTAGGTAGGCTTAGATCGGGTAAAAAGCATTCCATACGAAAGCTAGCATTACATACACCTGCAACAGAGTTGAATGGCAGTATTAATAATTAAAATTAAAAACTAAGTCCTGGAAAATAGCACAAGGAAGTCAGAATAGGGGCGGGGACAAAATGCCGTGTCGTAGGGTATTCCATCAGGTTTTCTGGAGAAAGAGAATCAATCTCGAGAGAAAAATGACTAACTTTTCTTCCAACTCCTGTATTTTACCAACCCCAGAAGAGTCAATTATTCACAAAAGGCAGACAAGAGGGGGTCGTAAAAAAGGGAACATACTGACATGTTCCATTCATTTCTCCATCTTCAAGGCCTTTCTGCTAGGATGTTCTCCCCATATTCATGTGTCTCATTCACCTTCTCATAAATCATCTTCCCTTGACGACAAAAGTGAACATCATAGGGAGAAACTCGGTCGAAAATCCGAAGCCCATCATTTACGGAACATTGCGGGCGTTATGCAGCCACCACTGCCTCAATGATGTCGTAGCGTGCGCAGCGGACACGCGGTGGTGCCTCGTTGACGGCTGAAAGGCACACGCGCCAATTTTGTGCCGAAGCTGTCAACGGGTGAAATCACAAACAGACGGCGTCACGACCCAAAATTCCAGTTTTTTCAAAAATTCAAGTCAAGTGCGAAAAACTGGAGGTGATCGAGAACGTTGCTCAGCAAATAAGGGAAGCATAACCCTATTGGTGCCTAGTCATTTGGCATCTCAATTATAACCATAACCAAAAGGTAACAATCCTGAAGGCAGGTTCCACGAAGTGCACAGTTATTTAGGTACAGTTATTGCACATGAAAAACAACGAGTAGATACTGAGCGCTCAAGCGAGAAGATAGAGGAGAGACTATGGGGGACGGGCGAGACGCAGACAACCCAGACTGTTGCACATCACCAATAACAATCTGCGGAGAACAGTACAGCTCCAGAAATGAAACCCACTGCCATCAACGAGCATTTCCGAGCCACGAGAACAGCACTCTTCTAGCTTTGTGGGCAGCCCAATCCTCTGGGACTAACGTGCCCTACCTAGATCCATCGTGGAATGCTGTTTAGCTTTCAGGGTTAGGGTTTATTTACGCGTTTTGTGGTATTTCAGGGTTTAGTATGCTCTTCTTGTTTTCCCCAATGACGGTCCTTTCGCACCTCCTGCTCCACTTCAGATGAAGTAAGACACCATTTCGTTTCCGACCAGTGCCTTCAAGTGCGGATTACAAATACATGGCGTAACCTCGTTGCGAGCGCTTCTCTTCCTACCGCCTGTGCTCGCTTCTTTGACTATCATTCTTTTTAGTTCATAATCAGCTGAGCCTATTTGAATTATGTTCACAGTGCTTTAGAACCCAGTTCTCAAAAGGTGTCGGCAGCAATGACAGAGATAGGAATTCCCAAAAAAAGCTCATTCAAACACGGTCTTCCGAAAACCGAACTTAGACAGGTAGTCTATTGCCTCTTGGCGGGCTAATAATACCCCTTTAGCGTTTCGCAAACTCGCATGTCATCCGAGATTTGAGCTTCTCTAGCGATACGAACCGAACACATCCACCAGCCGCCAGCGTATCGTTGAAATACGATCTCGAAGTGACCAACTAGCCGCTCACAACATTTGCACACTCCTTCTACTATATGCCGATTACACATAATTACATAGTTATTTAAGAAGTCGATAATCCTTCTGAACCAATTTAAAATTTGATCGTGACCCCAAGAATGCTTGAAGAGAATGAAAACTGCTCATATTATAAATAAATAAATAAATAAATAAATAAATAAATAAATAAATAAATAATTGAATAAATAGATAAGTAAATAAATAAATGAATAAGTATTCCCTGGAAGACGGCAAATTTCTCGAGAGACATGACTTAAATGAAGAAGACCACTTCAATACTTTTCCGCTCAATTTTTCGACTGCTGATTTTCGTCGCAGTTCGTGATGTGGAAGCTATTAGAAAGATTCAGAATCGCCGTTCAGGACCAAAGAAAGCCGAGTTAAAGGCAGATTGCACGATAAATTACTCGTCCGTGTGGAAAGCTGAGTGCTAAATGGTGCAGCAGTACAGAAAAAATCAAGGGAAAAGGTCCGAACCAGCTGAACAAAGTCTCTATTAACATCATGAAGTTACGCGCTGGACGAAGCTAACACCACAGCGATCGAACGTCTTGCTTTGCCTCTCTGCTAAAAAGCAGTTCGGAGATGAGGATTCCAGCAGTTGGGCTGGGACAGTCAATCGGAGGCTGGAAAGAGGATCGAAGGAATGTAGAGATACAGATGCCTCGTTACTAAGCTGAAGGCGCGTCCTTCGTCAAAGAAGCGCTCGATCTCGGTCTCTTGGAGGCTCAGTCTTCCTTTACAGAAGGCATATTCCTCTCCGAGATCCAATTCATCGCGCCACCCGCCTTCAAGATGGGAGATGGCCTGCTTGCACTCCGGAATCACGACGTGAGGGTCCCCGTCCCGAATAAGGCAAAACTGATAAATCAACATCCTTCTGACAGCAATAATTACTGTAAACCATTCCAAATTATTTTTACTATTATTTCGAAATATTTGCGAACTTTCAGTCACAGACAATTATTGAGCTACTATATTGTTTCATACTGCGTGTCTTCAGAGGAGACTATGAATCCAGCAAAAATCTCTCAATGAAAATTAGATACCTGTGGTGAGATATTGTGGTCGTGAACCCGCACCAGAGTACCCTCAGACATCATGTGGAGCATAAATCGGGACATATTGGCAGGATGACATCTGAAATGAACTCGACTGTGACTCCTAAGCAAACGAACAATAAACAAATAAGCAAAAAATAAACAAAATTGGTGGAATAGTGTAAAAAGGGAATCATACACAGAATAGTTATGAAATGGTGCAACTTGAAAGTGTAAGAAGTTTTAGGCCTAATCGGACCACTAAAGGATTCCCTCTTAGCCCCTGGACCTAACACGGTAAACCCAAATTTGTTGAAAAACGTCAAGCAGACCAAGCCGTGTAGTTACTCCATATTTGCTATAGGTTAGGTTTTATATATATTCAACTTATGAAAAAAGTAGAAAAATACCTCTGCAGTTCTAGTGGCCTGGCATCGTGATCCAGTCTAAGAATTGTTCGTACTGGTTTTACCGTCGGCCTTGGTCGTCACCTAAACGATTACCATTCAATGAACCTCATTCACCTTCACCTATTTACCCGATTAAATGGGTATCAGTCCTTCGATTTTGTTTTAACCACGGAATAAAGAGCTTCAAGCTCTCTACGTCTGGTCGTCGCCACGCAATATACTTTGATTCAGAATCGCAGTGGCTACTAGACAATGACTTGTTGGGGCCAGCCACTGTGCAATGCAGTGTTGTATTATTGCCCTCAAATCTGGCACCTATTTATTGACCGGGTAGGAGGAAAGGCATGGCTGGCCTGGGCAGGATTCGATCTGAGGTTTGACACCCGGACCGTAGGCGTCGGGAAGTGAAGCCACTTGCTACTACACCACCTCCACCTGATCATTCCGACAGGATTTCTACATTTTAAATTTGGGAGGGTCGATGTTGGCAAAAATTCCACCACTCATGGAGTAAAAATTAAATCTCGGACAAAATCTTGCTTTGGCCGAACCAATCCGCTAAGTTTGATATCAGACCTTTTCAGAGAATTGTAACCCTGACTGGAACATAGGTTTCCCTACGAAAATTAGACCAGAAATCAATCAAACACCGCATTTTTTTGAAAGGAAGCCGAGGCATGGCGCACACCTGGCGTTAATACTAAGCACCAATCTCTACATCATTTTTTTCATATTTCAGAGACGTTATAGAGTTACGAGACCTTACTGATATCATCCCTTCTAAGAAAAAATCACTCGCAAAAATATCCTTTACCTCCATCCACAATTCGAACAAATTTGTGTCCCGACATGAAATCTTGAATTTGCTTAGTACGGTATCGATGACGGAACGTGTTGTACAATGAGTGGAGAGACGAATCGTTTTGTAGTCTGTACATGCCTTCACATTACTTGTATAAACACGGAGAGTTCCCTGAAAATCAGGCTGAGTATCGATCAATGGTGTGTACATACTCTTTAGTCTGGTCTCCTCAAGTGTAGCTCAGCGTCTAATTAGAATAATCTTTGAAATTTGCATAATCCTCTTGGTCCTTAGGGGGCGCTCAAGGAGTGATACGGTAGACAAAAACATCTGCGCACACAAACATCATCGCCTCACCTTACGGCCAAAAATATTGACAATTGGTCGTTAAGAAATGGAATTTTTGTCTACCGTATACCCCGAAATTAGGTATACACTCACCCAATCACCATCAGAATTCGCACTGTCGACAGAGTTCAACGACGCTAACGAGTTACTTCGACTGGTCAGCGTCGTATCATGTGTGGACGAAGACGGGCTACCGTACACAGACGGTCGACTGCTGGTCCTGACTTGATATTTGAGCATTCTGTAAATGAGAGAACTGAATTTGAAGCAATCTTAACCGCTAGAAATCACAACGGAGTACACGACAATGAAGACAACGGAGCGTAAGTGAGAATAAATCCATAAGAAATCAAGACAATGTACGGAAGCAGATGGATTATTTCTAAAAGAGATGGGTATGAAAAAAGGGGAAAAATAGTCGGAAAAAATAAAATGACGACTTTGACATTTTAGGCAGTTTCATGGAAAAAGTAGTCCGATACAACAGAAAAATTCAGGAATGGGCAAGGTAGACAACCGAACCTTGAAAGCATCACAAGTATGCTGAGTTGTGAGCAAAACATTCGCCCAAGACGGGACTCGAACCCGAAAGGTGAACTGCGGCCATTTTTGACTTACTTACCTTACTTTAATTGCCCAAACGCCTCGCAAGTTAAGCCAACCCCAAAGCCTTGCCAAAAAACTCCATCGAAAAAAAATTAGGCACAGCAAACAACAACTCGACAGTTGACCGCTAACCGAACTCAACAAAAACCCAGGCAATGAAACTCACTGACCCACGCCCCTGCGCAGCAAATGTAACAAAACAAAGCCGTACTTGAAAATATTACTGCGCACAGTAAATGACTGCTCGTGTTTAAAAATGTTAAACAACTTATATTGACTAATAAAAAGAGTAATAAATACAATCATTAAGCAAATAAACAATGTGGAAAAAACTCGAAAAGGTGCTCTGTTTTGAGAGAAGAATATCGAGCAAGGAGTCACTGAAGTGATCTACAACAAGATCAGCGAAAGCGGCTAACCGGACTGGATAGCACTCACGTCAGTTTTCAGCCTATGATAGCCTAGCAAACACAATCTCTTTTTTACCCTAGTTAATGAGCCCCTATTCCCCCCCCCCCCGCCAGAGTGTCGAATGAGTGGTTTTTGCGTTTTTAAGTGGTCACTGTCGCGTTGTCCGCAGTTTTGTCTCCCAAAAGTCTCCATTTTCGACCTCGAACCAGCGTCAATCGTGGCGTTCGGCCAATTTCAAGAACTTTTTACGTCGGCCATTTCGAAAATCGCAAATACGCCCCACCCCCCGTCTGGATTGGCCGACGGGCGGTCGACCCTGCCTCGAACCGTAGTAAATGAATCAATTCGTTCTTCCTATGACCCCGAAACTCACTCGAAACAAACCTTTATTTTATGATGGATATTATTTTATATCTTGATTAAAACCTCGTAGACTTGAAAAGGTTCGCACTGGAGAAATAATCTTGTGATTTCAACAAGAATTGAAAACGAAGGAATTTCTGAAATTGCAAATTGGATGGACACAGCATCAATACAACAATTCAACATTGATTAACAGGCCGAAAATGAGATAAAAGAGCAATTAAGTAAAAAACTACACAGAGACAAACAGAACTAAGCAATTGGAGATAATGAAAAAGTGTGGAAAATAAAAATAATAAACATATATAACGAAAAATATTTGCGAAGCAAACTGATAGATGCAAACTAAGCTGAACAGGAAATTTGTGCAAGGATATTTACGTCAAAATGGCGCTAACGCTCTAGGTAGGGGGGGGGGAGAAGCCCGGGAGCCGTAAGGTATGCTTCCCCGAATGTTTGGGAGGACGAACTTCTCTTTAAATTTTTTTTGTTTTGAACGATACTGTTTCGTTCATTTTCAGTGCATGTTCTTTAAACTATAACATATATAGGCCTTTATCCAGGACAATCCCAGTTGGGAAGAAAGAGAAAATTCAAAGGGATTTTCGTCCCCCAACCCTTCGTGAGGAAGCATTCTTACGCGCCCAGAAGGAAGAAACCTAGGGAGAAAGAAATGGCCCTTTTACATTGCCCAAATCCTTCAAGGACAATCCCAAGTAATATCTTGGCACACTCGCTGAATCTCTTTTCCCTCCCCCCCTCCTCCGTCCCTGTCCCAACGATATAGCGCCGCGACAAAGTCGTGGGGGCGTGTTCGGCCAAGACTTTCACAGAAGCAGCCGCAAGAATGTGTCTTAGAAGTTTCAGCACTGAATTGGTAATCAATGGAATAGAACACTGCTCGGAACAGTAAACCCTTCTAGGAAAAGGCCTTCGATTTTCCGCCGGTAAACACATGAATGGCCCAATGAAATCTCTCCCTATCAATGGAAATTTTTTCCAGAACTGTGACCTCGCGGACGGCGAGTGTCATAAAATGAGCGTTATCGTACAAGTCTGTTGGGTCCATAAAAGGGGAATTTAAAACGGCCTGAATCTTTCTTCCTATCCTCAGCAACACAAACAGAAAAAAAAAAACAAATTTTGCGAATTCTACCTGCTCTGTCTTTTGAATGCAATTGTTGTTGTGAACAATTTATTGCAAGACATATCGGAGGAAATCTCTTCATGTTTACACTGATTTTACTATTTTCTTTGCCTCCGGTATAGCTTGAAGCATCTGATCAAAGATAGTTTAGTGAGTATACCTTGATAACTACAACGTTGTAATACTAGAAGGTGAAGAAAAGTGCAAATGGTATGCCAGAAAGAGAAGATAAAGCACAATAACTGAGAAAGCAGGAGAGGTAAGGTATTTAGATGTATATCATTGATTTAAAACGGTTTGCAAGTATTTGATTTCGCGCGCAATTCCTTCTTTTGGGAGTGCCCAGCGTTTCGACTTCTACTTCGAAACGGTGGCCCTTGTTGTGGGAATTCGTTTGCCCATAAATAACTCAGGGTTTCATATACGTAGAGATTTACTTAGACATGGCCAGGAAAAGGGTGGTGTGAAGGGCGCCACTTCACTACCCTGCCATTTAAGAAGATATCTAATGATCAAAGTGTTGGGAAATCTGAACGCGGGAGAAAACTACCGCGACTTAATCGGATCAGATCGATATCCTTCTATTTTATAAAGCGCTAACTTTGTGTGTCGGTTTGTGTGTGTGTGTATGTATGTATGTGTGTCCGTCCGCAAAATGAAGTGAGTGAGAAGGAAGCTCATGGGATAAACAAACCGCTAACAAATCGGGTAGCTTACAGGATTTGAGATATCAATGTTTTGTAGCAGGATAGTTGTGATAACACTCTCAGGGCTATATAAACACCTGCTTAGCACACTTCCGTTCATTCCACATGGTGCTGCAGTGGCAGCTGGAGGGCAGTGGAGAGAGGAAGGGAGGATGAGGAAGGGAAGCGAAAAATCTACCGTCATATCATGATTGTGTCCCTTCTACTGTTTGAAACACCATTGTGTTGCATACGCGTCACTTCCACGAGGTGTTGGTGTCACAGGAGGAAGGGACCATAGCGGAGGATAGAAAGCTTGCGCAGGAAAGGAAGGTCCCGGCGGTTGACGGGGGACTAATCTGGTAAATATAAAGAAGCTATCGCCAAATGAGAGTGCAAGCTCTGAAAAAGATTCGTCAACGCGGCAATATATCCTGACCTAGGGCAAAGTTTGATAATACAACTGAAAGATGAAAAAGCAAAAAATAGGTCCTATAAATGCTTGGGAAAAAATTGAAAAAAAATCACAATTCGACAGGATAAAATGGCCGTCAAAAAACTGAGTATCTTCTGCTCTCACCTTGGTTGTGCACTTGGGGGCAGCGGACGTACTCAATGGAAACACCGGGCTAACTCGAGAACTTCAATGAGAAGAGTAAATTAGCAAAGAGAGTGATTCGAATAGCGGTAATTAACAGCACGATACTATAGGTGACTTGCACCAAGAAAAATGCACACTGTATTTGCCGATCAACTGCATAATTTTGATTCAAAAATTGCCAGTCAACTGAAGGCACTTCTATATTTTATCTCGTCAATCTCTGATAGCGTGATTTCATTCAAAAACCCATAAAATTTCGAATGGAAGACGAGTGCATGGCGCATGAAATAGAGTGACTGAAAAGAGAGCCCACTGCCAATGAGATACGTGGCCGTAATATGCGTACAAAGAGAAAAACAAAAGCTAGAAAAAGAAAAAAAAAACTACTCAGGAGAATGAAGATGATGAGATGAGACATGAAGAGTGCCGTAATGAGAATTCACAGCACGAGATCGAAACTCATTGAACTCCTTTCACCTGCCGCAGATGGTCGAAACCTTGTCCTGGTCACGCAAGCGATGATGCGTCAACCAACAAAACTGCAGATTTTCACAAAAGACCCCTGCAGTGGTGGTTCGCGTGATCCTTGAGCCCGGTGCGCTCAAGGTGATCCAACAGGGTCAACAATGTGTTAGCGATACCGGCTGCCACCGAAATGGGCCCGCCTCCTGGCATTGTGGCTCCGCCCCTACGGACGGGAAGGACTCCATTTCAGCGCAGGTGGAAAACCTGGCCGAATTTACTAATTTACACCGTCCCGTTTAGTATATCTGTCAATCATTACGAAGTACTTAACGACTTTTCAATGAAATATTATCGCATTAAGTCCGCGCAAAAAGCGTCGGCTAGCGGTTGAACAACCAGTTCTGCCAACCTAATTAAGAACCTTTTTGTTTTATTCTTTTCTTTTTAAAATTGGCGAGTCGATTGAAGGCCCAGTGTAAAAGAAACTCTACAGAAAACTGAAGCTACAACAACGAGCGGCTACAGTAGGGATAAGAACATACGCATAGGCAAGCACATGGGTATGAGGAAAAGGTGGAAAAGTGAAAAAAAATTCCAAGAAAAAATGGAAAGGTTATGAACAACTCCGAACCAATGAAAATTTTCATAACATACAGTATCCTTCCCGTCAACAGCTCTCCAGGTGAGTGCGAGAAGTTTACAGAATGTAGTTCACATTGAATTCCCCACCATCTGATCCATAAGGGACAAAAATTTTGTGTCGATCAATCACATTTGAGATACGCCAGGTATTCTGCTTTCACTCAAAATCGTGAGCACATTTGAATGTGATTTGGCCTTTTCAATGAAGTGACAGCCGATGTACAGGTTAGAAGGACATTTTGTCCCTTACATAAGTCCGATAACAAGAAAGCAGGTCTCAAAAAGACTAAACGCTCAGGTAGCCTGGACTGAGCAGTGGGCCTGGGCTCTATTCAGCGCTTGGCTCCCAATCGTGCGCATGGTGAAAGGCGCTAGTGTTGGTGTACCGTCATCGCTCATACCCCGTACACAATACATAGCTTGGTCACTGCGAGGAGCAATTTCGGCTCTAGCTGAGGTACATACTTCCATTTCTGTTGATGATTTCTTTACAATCCCCTGCATATTGAAGCGCAAGACTGCTCTCAGTATGCCCAGATGGAAGAGCTGATGTCAGCCTAGCTGCCCACCCGTTTATGTGTTGATCACCTCCAGAAACTTTCGGAAGAAGTTCTGCAGCCCAGCGTTTTCCCACCGCACAT
>MU889580.1:0-15401 GCA_036418205.1 Ostertagia ostertagi
GTCCATCCCTCTAACTTGTGTTTGCTCCGTTCTAATTCCCGATAAGTTAATTTTTAAATTTTTTTTTGCGAATTCTTCGCAAAAACAAACCAAAAAAAATTAAAGGAAAAACCTAGAACCTTATAGACTGCGAGCTTGAGACTCCTTCTTGGGCCGAAATAGCGCAGTCCATTAGCGCAGTGCCAGTAGGGGGGCATCCTGAAATGGCTCCCGGGTCGAAGCATCCGAAGCAATGAAGCTGCCCACGTGGTTGGATATTTCCTAGCGGTCTCAAATCAGAAATAGTGAATTCGATATTTAAATGCCCCATGCAGAACGGGCATGGACATCTTCATTAATGGTCCTTAGATGCGCGATGGGCGTCACATGCATGGCGCATTCCAAAGAGGCTGGTTGTACCGAGTTTTTTTTCGATTGCCTTGTATTTTCGTTGCAATCCTCGTCCTCGATTCCCACTGTACTGTCCCTTTCGTGTTGCCCCTCCTTTCTATCTTGCCATCTTTTCACTTTTTTTCTGTTTCGCACGTTTCCACGACTTCCATGACCAAGAGAAAGGCTAGTCATCATAGGAGGGGAAAAAACCTTGTGAGAGCCGGCAAAACTCTGCCAAGCGAAGTTTTTCATCGAGCGGCGCCTAACTCAGACAAAAACCATGACTAAGTTCAGTCACCGTACCATTCCTAAAAAACTATTCCAGTTCTTAGAAAAGGATCTTCTCGAGTGATCCTTGACGCCAATTGTTTTTCAAGCAGCGAATTGGAACGTGCTGTTGTTGCTGCTGCTGCTGATCTTGTTCAGAACACTCGAGGTGAAATTCGAGCCAATAAGTGCAGTGGATCCTGCACAAGGCCAGTTCAGATATAAATGGGAGGAGGTGGGGAGGAGGGACAGTCTGTTTCCTTTACATTTAGGGTCAATCGTGAGATGAACGAGGTGGTGTCGTATTAACAGCGGCTAAAAATCGGCATCCACGATTGACCTTGTTCTGTTCTCATACCAAACTTGTCCTCATTCATCCTTGACTGGCTCACATTTAACTCGTCCTTTCTGCCTTCTGCAAGATGCTGACAGTCATCAGATGAACTCTTTCTCAATCCTGAGGAATTGGTAAACATCTGCGTAGCTGTGCCGGAGAACCTTTGAGGGGCTGTCCTACTGGTAAATTCCTTTGTTCGGGTGCGCCACGCAATTACTTCATTCAGAAGCATTTAAACGTATGCATATCCTATAAAATCACTTGCAAGAGGCCAGGCGATGTATAGGTCACCTCCCATGCAAGTCTGGCACCAATTGGCCGGCCCTGAGGGGATGGTTGCGTCGGCGTGGGCGCACACGATTCAGGGATTTGGTCCTCGAACCGTACGGAAGGCACGCGGCACCGCCACTTGCCACTAGAGCACCTCCGGCCTTGTTCATTAGCCCTGCCTGGCCCAATAGTTCATTAATGGGTTTTTGGGAGGTGTACACCATTTTAGTGAGATCTTTGTCGTATTTTTGGTTATTAGGTAGCATTTATCATCTTCTGGGAGGTATAAGATGTGGTCAGGGTGCCAACCCCGTGAAAAGTGCAGGAATGCAGACTGGTTCTTCAGTAGACTTGGAGGGCTCAGAACTTTGTCGTGAGCGCTATCCGTTAATCGAACGCTGTGTTCTCCAGATAATCAACAGGCGGTGCTATTTGGGCTTGGCCGACTCGAGGTCTTGTGCATGTCCTGACAACTTACTTCGGGTATCAAAGCAGCGGCAAGCAGGTTTCACCTGCTTCGCCCTGAATCGAGGAACAGCATTTATGGTTTGAGTTGAGGGTTAGGTTGCGGTCAGAAAGCGGAATCCACGCGGGTTTCGTGATGCCTACAAAAATATTCCTTACTGGCTGTTTTCTGCCCTGAACAAGAATTTCCCTTCTGCTTTCTGCTGTCCTGGGCGTTCACCTCTATGCGGGGAAACTCCCCGGGACTCTGCCCGTTGGATTTGAATACTTTTTTAATCTTCTAAAGGCTTTGAGTGTGGTGTTTGCCATTTCAAGGGATCTCTGTGTCGCTATTTTACACAGAGCGCCACAGTCACAGTTGTACTCCAATCATTTCCTAATTGTAGGGAAAGTCGTGGTTTAAAGTTTCTTCTGTTGTCTTCCTTCCTCTATTACGCTTTTGATTTATACGTTTGGGTTATTGGACCTTAATTGGTTGTAAATCATCGATTTCCATCGTTTGATCGGATGGGAAGGCTGTAATAACAACCGTTTCTTTTTGCATGGATTTTCACTTTTCAGTTACGGCGCAACTCCTCGTGGGAAAACTCGTTCCGCTCCAGTTGCTGACATACTTGGTGATGGTCAACGAAAGTACAGCAATGTGTTTGAAATGTCCGATACGTGACGTTTCGCGCATGTCACTCGCCCGTCATTGGCGACACCCACAGGTCACGCTTGTTCCTTTTCTAAGCTGAAAAATTCATGGCAATGTTCAGAGTTGATGGTTCAGGCGAATAGCTGAATAGGTGAATAGGCAGGTAAGCGATTACGCGATTAGGCGAAAAAGAATAAATACGCATCGATTTTGGTGCCCACCTTCTGAACGCTTTGCTGATCGCGATGAGAATACCGGACGTCCAGCAATACGTACCTTTTCCGCTGAGAGGAAGCGGTCGCGATAAATCCCGTGGAAACGAATGGGAAAGACGCGTAATGGAGTGGGTAGGAGACCTACCCAATAAAACGCTAGGTGGCGCTTTGGGGCATAACGCCTTATTGATGGCGTGGTCTGGAAAAGAGCTCTTGCCCGCCCATCCATTTCAGATGTGGAAGAGGTGGCAACGGCTGCATAATGGGCGTCTTGAAGTTATGGTTCTCGCTTCATGTTTCCCTCCATCGTTGCGTTGAAATGCTCGGACCTTAAAGGCAAGTTCGGGCTCAGACCCACTTAATAAGCCCTTAAGTGGCTAGAAGTGCATGGGACGCAACTGCAGGCGACGCGCCACTTCCCGCATCGAAATGCGTCACTAAGGCGCTAGGGGCCAAGGACTTTGACACGCTCCACCTGTTGCGACACGCTCCGCCCACCGCTCGATATCTTGTCTGCGTCGCAATGTTGATCTGCTATGCTCTCTACTCGGACTTCTCTACCGCTATCTCTCATCTCCCTGCCGGCCTTTTGAACTTCTCCGCAGCGTAGAGCAAAAGGCTCGTATTTCCTGTGTATTTCACATTTTTTTCCTTTTTTCTCCACTGGCGGTCCACCTCCTACCCCTACCACATTTGAGTGGAATTACCTCATAATTTAATCCTGAATCTTGCTCTTTAGCTTGACCGAGCAATCTGCAGTCTGCATGAAGTCGACCGTTATTCTAATGCAGGTCAAGGAGGTTGTGTGGGAACCTCGTTACCGGCATCGTGAGCCAGGCGCGACTGGTTACGGTAGTGTCGGCTAAGCGAAAGATGGCGGGCAGGAAAGCGTGGTTGCTCTGAATTTCGAAATCGGTAATTGATGTGGCTTGGTGCAGAAATGTGGAGCGGCTTCCCGGCACGGGGGTGATGGGTCGGACTGTGTTTGACGTGATGTGTACGGCGCAAAACAGTCTCGTAATGGCAATGGGGTCATGAGGAGCGAGTGTCAGAAACATGCCCGGATGTGGTTCACCATCTGCTTTTGATTGGATTTATTTGGCTGGAGTCTGGGTTGTAGCGGTAACCGTGGCAGGTCTGGGTCAACAATGCACCACAGTGCTTTCCACGGACTCGCACTCGACTCAAGCATTCACGAGTCCGCCCATCGGTCTGCGCCGCATATTGCGGAGCTATACCCCACTGCTCTCGATGATCGGCGGGGGTAATGTGTATGGGTTGGTTGTTAATTTCGGGCTTCCTAATTGTAAGAGGACAAGGGGCGAAGTGGTGTTGTGGCAAGTGGCGCTTCTTCCCACACGTGCGACCCGGTAATGAAATCTGGGTCCGGGCAACCTCAACCTTAATCCTTCGGGATAGGTTAATTAGTACCTGGCTTGTCTGGGTCGTATAAAAACTGCTACTTACGAGCTGACCGGTCCGCGCCCGTCGACTAAACGCAAGCGTAACTTTGGGGTGAGGGCCGACGAGGAGTCGCCCGGGCCCCGCGCAGATGATATAATGGGTGAGCTGTGACGAATTATAAGTGGATTCAGAAGCGTGGCGCATGTCGCCGAAACTAGCTGATTGAGTCAGCTGCCGAATGCTTTAATCTCTATCAATATGATGGGATTAGACATTTTCTGCGAGATTCGGCACGAGGAGCTGATACAGGCTGCGATTTGGTTTTGTCTTGAGTGGCTCCGTCTGATCTATAGCGATGACCAGATGGCCGCTCAAACAGCTAAACGGGATGAAATGATCCCGAGGATTTAAACAGAAGACAAGGCTGATTTATGTGTTCCGATTTATCCTCGGCCCGATGTGGACACCCGTGGCGAAAGCGCTCGTTATCGGCGTCACTTTCACAGAGCGCCTTTTTTCGTGCCTACTTTTTTATCGCTTTCGTTTTATTTCTTCCATAAGGCGCCGGAGGTTGAGAAGAGGAGGTGTTTGGTCAGCAGGTCTGTCCAGGCCGAGTCAACATCGGTCGTCTACTAAGTCGCACGAGATGTCGTTTAGATGTTTTGTGCTACTGTTATCGCTAATGGAATATGTGCCTGCAGGCGGTCTGCAGTCGCAAATTTGGTGCAGGCAGCTAGGAGGGTGGTCATAAGAGTTTAACAGGGGGCCGGCGGCCATCTACATTCCAAAACTCTTTGCTACCTGTTGACGGCCTTGTCCTTGGGTAGCGGCACGGGCCTGGCGTTGTGGTGGACCTCTTCTCGCCTATGCGTTAGTCTTGTCGGCGGGACCGTTTTGCTTTACCCGCGCAGAGTGTTGAGGATGTAAGTTTCGAGTTAACGTGCCGTTCGCCTGAAAAAAAATTAGGGTCTTTTTGGCCAGAGCATACCCTCCACAAAAGTCAATGCCCGGTCGCACACACACACAATCCGCGAGTCCCTCGAACCAAGAAAGATGGCTTGGTGCTAGAAAACATGTCAGCGGGAGCTTACCGGGGAGGCTTCTGGAGTCGACTGCCGTGGGCATTCCAATATCTGCACGCGCCCCGAATTGTTTTCATTCGCGTGGGGGCTGAAATTGTGAGGGCCCAGTCAAGAGAGGGTAAGCTGAATAATATTGATTATGAGCTTGAGTTTGCTAACAGTTTGTAGCGCTCCTTTGGCTGTAACGATTCGCAAGGCTCAGTACGCATTGAAGGTGTGACAGGGCGCGACATCTCGCTTGCGTGCCCGCGTCGTCTCTGCCCCTCGAATTCGGACTTGTAGTAGCAACTGTTGTTTGAAAGAAGATTGAAACGCTGTAGTGGAAAAGTATTCAGGGAAAGCTGCTGCAGCTCAGAGTGGGATAGAAGCCTAGTTACGAAGAGGAGAGGAAATTGAGTCTAGAATTACTGGCTATTTTAAAAACGGGGTCTTTTTAGAAAGAGATACACTTTGGTGCAGGGCACTTGATACATTCAAAACTACGACTAACTAGCAGTTCATTTGATTGCATGGTGCAAAATGAAAACGGGTATGTGTGGACTGGAGCTTGATGAGGACTTTTTTAGCTCATGTACAGGGGAAGAAGAGGGCTCTAAGTGCTGTGTGTGAAACCAGTTTTCAGGCATTGGTCGAGAACTTGCTTATTGGATAAGTAAAGTCTTTCATCCGTGCAGACGGTTTGCGGTCCCTGGTGGCCTGACGCTCGTTCTCAGGCCATTCCCGCGACTCGGCATTTCATGCACCGTCCTTACATTGCAAAATTCGCAATGAAATGAAAAAAACCAAAAGTGAAGGGGTTTCCTGTTGCAGCGTTGGGGTTATTACTATACGATGCCGCACGAGGCTGTGGTGCCGCAAAAAGCTAGGTGAGGATGAAGCTTGGTGCTTTTTGGAGACGGCAGGGCTTGGCACCTATTAGCTGGTTTTGAGTGAGCGTATGAAAGGTTGGGCAAGTCTTGAAGGGAGGAGCTCGATCGACGCGGGATCTCACGGCCGGATAGTAACCAGCGTGACATTGTGCCCGTCGTGCATCGGCGCGGCCTGCCAAGGAGTGTGCGGAGCGGCAGAAAATGCTTGCCTGAACAATAAAAAACGCGATGTCGCATCCGTGAGCGCCCTCTATGTGGTGCACAGTATGAGTGTAGGTCGCTAGGTGATGGCATGAAGTTGTTCCTGATGGCGCCTGACGGTTCTCGTTAGGCGTTACTAAGTAAGCTTCTATGGCTCTTCAATGTCCAACGCTGGTTATGGATGTAGTGTGTCCGGCCTTTTCTCTGGACCCAAGGCGCCAGAGTTCTTTACTTTTTCCCAACTCTGCTTAAGCACAAATGCCCAATACTTTCGTCATCGGATCGGGAAAGTCTCGGAGGTCTCACGATAAGCTAGGTAGAAGATGAGGAAGTATAGGTACAGGGTGGGGCAGATAAATGGACATTCTTGTCGTCGCACGATTTCGTATCGGCTGGAGGTTACATTCACAGTTCTCCTTGAATTCGAAACTAATGTACCAGTTCAGGCTGAAGAGCACATTCCATGTAATGCAAAATAAACCTTTATATTGGCCCTTTCCGTGTCAGGAAATACCGCGAAAATTAATCCTGAAAACATGGTGTACTGATCGTGCTCAATTTGGTCGTGAACGGACCCCATACCATTACGACGTTTTCTCAAAAGCGAGTTCCGAGGGAGTTTGCGTTTCCAGAGCTAATGTTTCTATGAAACTATCCAACGAAGAATCGACTGAAGAAATTTGGAAGTAGAGCTTCTGCTCAGCATTTATCTGGTTAGGTGTCGCGTGGAGGCTCGACTACAATGGCAGAGTGTAGCGTCATGTTTGCTGAAGAGGAGGCAGTGGAGGAGGGCTTACGCTACTAATAGGGGGGAGCATTCGAGGAATACTTTGCTGTAGAACTTCCGTCAGCGACGACAATCTCTGCGACGAAAAAAAAAACGCTGAGCTGCGACATAGACAGAATGTCTTTTTTTATTGCCCCCCCCCCCCTATACCGCTGAAATCAGTCGGACTGCGAAAGTAGGTCCAACGCCGAGGCAGACCGTGACCCCGGCAGCGCCGCACTCTCTCGCCATCTTAGCTCTGCCGCCGAGAAAAGTGTAAACTTCGAGGAGAGCACGTACCAGATGGGAGTCTCATCCATGCAGAAGCAATGGGAGAGGGGAAGGTCTCATTCTGCGTTAAGGGCCATTTTTCATAGTTTTTTCTTCACTCTCTACTAATCATCCCTAATTTTATCATCAACTACCACTGATTAGCTCTACCTTAATTTCTAATAAGCTGCGTTTTCACGTCAACTCCCCCTTTAGGAGTCTCCATGTCGTCCTTTTTTGGAACCTCGGCACTTGATGTTGAATGTACTGTAAGCGGTTGATCGAGTAGCTAACGAATCAAAAGCTTCAGACTATCTCCAGGCCTCTGAAGAAGACGAAGCGGTCGAAACGTCAGGCCAGTGAATAAAGATTCCATCTTAAAAACCTCGTTTGGCATACAGTACAAAAACAATTGCAGTACGTTCTCCCTTCGGGATTGATACCGTGCTCACAACCTTTCCTAGACCTGTAGGTTAGGTCAAATAGCTGTGGAGAGATGGTCTTAGCCGGTTTATGGATGTGATGTTGGCTTAGGCTCAGGGCAATCAAAGGACGTTTAGATGATTGTTTGCATACCTGCACCCAGAAAACCGGAACCATGTGATTTGTATTCATAGCATGTCGTTGAAAAGACGCTAAGGTCTATATGTCTTGCTTGGAGTGACTATACCGTTCTAAACCCGATCTGATCCGGTTAGCTGTAGCCATTCATTGTTAGATGACTTACCTTGGGACAATTTCACAGACAAATGTGCACAACAAAGCAGTTTTTACAATGGAATAGTTAGCCAGAACGGTTGCGTAATTCCTTAGCAGAGCTGGGTATACGGTAGCTATGCCTAATTCTTTTGATTCTCATACATGCTGTGTAAATTAGTGTTATGATCAGTGTCTATTAGTGATGCACCTTTTGCTACCTTGCTTCCAAAAGATCGTTGCTAAATGGGCGCATAAAGCGGATACATGCATAAGAATAAAATGGATTGCATCATAGACTCGATTTTCCCGAAACACCATAATGTTTGGGCTGCGATCAGGAACAGTGTCCAATGCATGGCGTATTCCGGAGCAACCTTCCCAAGCAGGAATCTGAGTAACATTGCAGCTTTGAACGAACTAATTTTCAAGTTAGCTTCAAGCTTTTTGAATAATTAAGCCGAATTTAGTTGGGGTCCGACACTGCATAACGATTACGCTCACTAACTCTTTTGTAATTTCTGTGTGGAGTATGGTGTGTGGCGCATTCTTGAAGTATTGATTAACAGAAGTCACCGATCCATCTTTTCTATTCTTACAAAAAAGATCCCATCTTTCCAGTTCTCGGTTTACTGTGGTTTGTGGCTAACGTTGCGTGCTCAAGTCCAACTTGTAGGACCTCGGATTCCTATTTGATGATAAGCTCTGTTTTGACACCCATTATAAGTCCATTATATCCAAAGCTAATCATAGGATCTATAATTTATTTAAAGCGCTTCGTACCAAGGATTCGCGTACGCTATTAAAGGCTTACAAGACATATATTCGTCCGATAGTCGAAAGTGGTGCAATAATCTTTTCTCCTCATAAAAAGCGAGATAGTGACTTGATCGAAAGTGTCCAGAACAACTTTACCAGAAAGCTCTTTATGCGATGTTGTGGGGTCGGCTACCAGCTTATACCAAATGGCGCTGACAGACGGGATCAAGTAGGGCTCAAAAGTTTATCTTCTAGGCGTGTTCTTAATGATTTGCTTATGGCGTTTAAGATATTGACCGGAAGAGTGAATTTGCGCTCCTCAGACTTCTTTGAGGTTGTTAGAGGAAACACTAGGAGAGGTAGTATCAAGCTCAAGATTCCGGTTTCTAAAACTCAGGCCAGGTTCAATAGTTTTCCTGTTAGGACTCTCACTCGTTTCAACAAGTTATTCCGTCAAAATACGCTAACTTTGTCTCTTAGTCAGTTCAAAAGACTGGCCTCTGAAAATTAGAGCAGTTTTTCTTGATCTGTTCTCAGGTTCTTCTTCCAGGGGTTTCGTGATACTCATTACTTTTGACTTGTGTTTATTTATGTTTTTTTTCACCACTCATTGTTTTGCTAGTTTTTTTTTCTCTCTCTCTCAGCACAGATTATGCCATTTTCTGTGCGCCTTCGTCTGTTTTTGGTTTTATATGCGTTTTGATTGCCTACATCACGTAGACTTGTCTACGCTTTCAATAAATAAATAAATAAATAAATAAATCATGATCCAGGGGCAAAATGCTTATGGAATTCCTTCCTAGTTATTGACTGGGAAATCACCCACTGTAGGGATTATCGTAGAATCAATGCCCTCAGATGCTGCAGTGATTTTGAAGAGGTCAAGTACAAAACACAAAGAAAAAAGCGCCAAAAAGCATTTCCTGGCGACATATCCTTTTCTTGATGTTCCTCAATGTGCAGTTCTTTGTCGGCGTTTTTGATCGAGGTCCGATGGTGACAAGTAGGAGAAAGGAATGCAGCAGCGGCACAGGCCTTAAATTAATGGAAGTAATTTACGAGTGATTCGATGCTCGATTTGGCCTTGCTGAAGTCTTTCGGCAAGTCTTTTAGGCGATTCAAATGCGATATCAGCACCCGTGTCACATCTCGGCTAATTGCTACCAGACCTGACTGGTAGGTAGGATAAAAGCGCCGTGTGGAACATTGGGCTATCTCCGCGCGATTCTTGGAAGCGCTCAGCTTACGCTTAGGCCTTACTTTGAGTTTACTAACTCTTTAATAATTAATGAGCCTATTGGTTTTTTTTTTGGTTTTGCTGCTTTTCGATTTTGTGCCTGAAATTGTAATACTTCTAAAACTAAAGGTTTAGACAGCAAGAGTCCAAGAGGGCGAGAATCTGAAATTGAAAAGAAATTGAACTCGCCTTCCTTCACTTTCCAAGTAATAGTCTTGTTCTCCACCCTTCTGATGACACTTCTATGATTTCTTCTTCCAGCTAATGCAATCAAACAATTAAGGGGTACTCGAGTTTTATACGTGGATGAGTGTTTATCAAGCAAATGGCCGGCCTACCACTTCATCTTAGAGCCATCAGGTCGGTTAGGCTGGGCAAAAGTTGTACTTTCCTAGAGTAAGATAGCGCTCCAAAGCGCAAGAGGCTCGAGCGCTGTCGCGACTTAAGAAGCGCAGAGGCGGCAATGGCGCTAAGGCCTTGCCATGGATGCTGCCGTGCTTTCCATCCTTATCCTTTCGTGGCATACGTAGCGTTTGCACCCTATCGCGTACAACTGCTCTCTCGCGTTTTCCCTCTCCTCGCAGCGCTGTATCTCTCTGTCATACCACATTTGGGCTTATAAGAGAATTTTTTTTAGTGTTTTCGACAGTGCTTTTTGCTTTTTTCTCCAACAACATTCTCCTCATAGCACTTCTCGTCTAGTTTTCGAACAAAGCAGCGAACCCAATGATTTTGAGCACCACGATTCTTCGCAACCCGTGCCTTTAGGTATTTCATAGGTGCGAGCCTCATCGAACCTTTGACTACTTATCCCTTCCGTCGTCCCTGGTTTTGTTAATTAATGCTATTACTTCTGTTTTGAAGTGCTCTCATAGGTATCAGCTACCACTACATCTGGACTCTTGAGCGGAGTAGACATTTGAAGCTTTTCCATTTCCAAGCAAAAGCCGAGCGCATGGCGTATCCTGTACCCCTAAACTAGTCGATGGACTGAATGTGCCATCGTTTGGAACGGGTAAGGGTCGATTTAAAGACCACTGCAAAGCAGCACTAACGTTTTCCAGAGAACACAATAGAGTAGTGACTAATTTTCCCTACTGGGTTCACGGTAACTTCTTCCTTATAGTATTCTGAAGGCTATGCCAAGAGTTTTCTAGGGATTGCCCAATATGGTGGCCCATTTCTGGAAACATAATCGATTTTCGTATAGATTTTTCGGTGATAATCTATTCACACCATAAATGCAAATTCAAAACCGTGTTTAGGGAATAAGAGCGCTCACCCACGCACGACGTATAGTGATGTGATTTCCGGAAACAAAGGGAAGACTTTGTCATACTAAACAAAATGAGCTTCCAGAATAGGTTGCTTTGCAGGAACGCCGCGGTTGCGAGATTCTGAAGAGAAGTGGTATCAGTTAATTAATTCCAGAGTGGTAGGAGAACCGAACAAGTTTGGGTTATGTAATGTGTGACGGGGCCATTTGGCCACTTTACTGCTTCCGCTCCTTGTGTACGAGCTGAATAAGGAAAGAGCTAACATTAAGGTAATGAATAGGTTGCTGTTACCCAGTCTGGTTTAGCCTCGTCACTGGCCTCTTACTTCCATCGCTTAAAGGTAGGATCACCATGGAGGCGGTGCGTCATCGAACGGCATTGGTGGACTATAACCCTCAACGTTCTGGGGTGCGGTTGGGACCGCTTCTATCCTTCCACCAATGACATTTAATGACGTCATTGAAACATACCGACCATCGTGACCACTGCCTTTAGATTCGCAGGCATCTTCACTTATTAAAACTAGTGAGACCTTTCCACTGGTTAATGTTGAATGTGAATGGGGTCACTCGTGAGATTGGTGGGTGTTTATGAGGGTAAGCTGCTCCTAATAGTGCGAATCTCTATTCCACCATTGCATCAAAGAAAAAGCTACCGTACTAATTTCATAAACCAGATGTAACCAGTTTTTCGCTATCCATATCATTAATGGGGTTATCGACTTTGAAGAGTAGGAGGGGTGGCCGATCAAAGGGCTCATCCATCCGCTCATTGCGCCGCGCGTTATCTGACAATCAGAAGGTCATCACCATCGTTATCGTTATTATCAGTAACCATGATATTACTACGATGACGTGATTGTTATTTTACACTGTTACGATTTACCGGTAATATGTGCTAATTTGCTGCATTCAAACAACACAACTTCCTATTATAAAATAGTAAAAAATCTTTGTGATGTATCGGTTTTTATTTGATCGATATTTTTTGCTAACTTTTCGGAGCTCCAGGGTTTTTTTGAGAGGCGTTGAATTTCAATTGAATACCTAGAAGCAAGTATGAAGATTTGGTGAAAACTAACGGCCTTATTGGTCTACACCTAGAGCTATACTCTTTGAACTATCAGTTTTTGTGAAAAAAAGGTGATTGGACTGTTTTCAACTCTCCAATTTTAACTTTCACTTTGTCACTCTGGAATTTTCTTAAAAGTTTCACTATTATATTGAATTGAATTATGAAAAAATGAAGTTTTATCCTAGGCTCCATCTTCTTTTTCCCTAATGCGTTCATTAGCGGAATCGTAATCGTTATAAATGCTATTATTTTAACCAAGCAAGCAGCGACTATGCCATTCACTTTTTTACGGAAAAAAGTGAAGCAGAAAATTTGTCTTGCCAGATGCTCCAAGACCGCCCTTTTTGGGTGAAGCTTCCAGGTTTCATTCCTGCCAACGGTCATCTAATTAATGATTCCCGCAGTGGACGTTTCGAGCCGTTTCTGATTTTTCTTGATTACCGGATTGGTGGCCTTTGCAAACTGCGTTGAACATAAAAATTCAACAAAAAAAATAATAGGATGACATTTTGTGATCCATAGGTTTCAAATACGAATTAGAAATAAATGAATAAGGGCTCTATACAAGTGGGGTGGGCACGTCCAGCTTTTCACACATGTCAAGCGACTGCTCTCACCTCTCCCCCCCCCACCCCTAGATTCCCGTGCTTACACTCTTCCTGGCTCACGAATTCCCCGATTTTCGTGACGGTGCGGGGCGTCAGTCTCACGTAGCAACTTTTCTGATTTAAAAATTGCAGCGTGCACCACCCTAATTAAGCACCTGAATAGTGACTAATAATGAGTTGCGGCAACTCGTTTTATTAGATTTGGCAGAAATATGGGCAAAAAATCATTGGTAGCTCACCATTTTGTTCAATGAAATCAGATCATGAGATATAACAAACATACGTGGACGAAAGCATCAATATAGATGTCGTGGTGTTCATTTCGTTGGAAGGGGGGGGAGGACATTCAAATGAAGTGGGTATTTAACAGCAGGTGATCTAGGCCTTAGGCGTGTAGACTTATGCGCGTCGCTGCGCAATCGCTCGTATCCAGCGATGCACCAGCGGTTCAAAAGATTAGCTGTGGTTTCACAGTGTTGAAAGTGACGGATCTAGACTCACGCCAATCACTGCATAAAAGCGATCCGCAAGCTCTGACATCGACCTTAGGAAGGGAATGGTCGCTATCACAATGAGGACTCTGAGGGAATGCATTTAAAACGCAGAACGGGACCAAGCTAGGTGGGGGGAGGCGAGACAGGATGGGCATTTGCATTTCCATTTTCGCCTGAAGCTTTGCCCTCCCTCCGTAGACTCGGTTCCAGAGATGTCCCCGTACATTACGATAGCGCCAGGGAGGGTATTCTGTGAGGAGAATGTGAACCATTTGTGTAAGTGTCCTCCCCCCCCCTCTCCCAACGACATGGGCGCCAATATCGATATCAACATACAAACTGATACGAATAAATAATTGATGATTTGTAAACTGTTGAAGTTGAGAAGCTTTAATTCCGTACAATCTTGTCACGCCATTGACGCGTTCAACGCGTCAAACAGGTTTTTTTTTAGCATGTTCTACGTGTTTCACTAGTATTTACACGCACTTATAAATTAATCAAACACGGATCATTACCACGCGACGCGCGTGTTTCACGCTCTGCGTCGCCTGCGTCGGTAGGCCGGTGATTTTCCGTCTAATATGTGTGTATTGCTTTGGAAACGACGCGCTTTCACCTCGGGGGAAACTTGCAATTGAATCGTCGATTATCAGCCTTTTCACTCTCTGCTTTTCTTCCACGTCGGGCATGTAATGATTTGCGCTTATAGAAATCACGCGAACCAGTCATCACAAGGGCGGGGCCAGCTGTGGCCCCGCCTTAGGCGGTGAAAGTGCCGAGACGGATTCACTGGTTGGCTTTCACTGGCGGACGCTCTGTTGCTTTTTGGTAACTTACATGACTACTCAAATTATTCCTGTGGTAGTACATTTCGAGTACAATTCTGCCAATTAAATGTTCACAGTAATGTTGTACAAGAGTTTTGGCTTCTCGGATGGTTTTCTGCTGACATGATTATCATCGGGAGGCACTGCTTGAGGTCTTTAGTGTTGGTGCCGCCCCCTGAAATGTGTAATTGCAGGCTTCAGTGATTATTTGGACGGCCTTCGGCAAACTCGATAAATACAGTCTTATTGGTAATTTCGGTTTTTGATACTTTTGGTGCTATGTGATGCTACAATGTGTTGCAAGCCTGCTCACGACGTGCCAAGCTCCGGGAAGCAGAGGATTAGTAGGTAAGGTAAACTATCCGGTCCTCCCCCTCCCTTTTTTTCTGCAGAACCGGCACCTAGGCCGTTTTGAGTAAGATTTCATTATAATAGCCTGTAATTATGGTCATATAGAATTGCCCATTTCCTTATACTTGTGGTTTATACAGGGTGGCCGAAAAGTATAGGACGCCATGTTTTTGTGTGTAAAAGCCAAGAAAGAGACTCGATCAGGAAACCGACTTCACACAAAGATAGAGTTAAGCTATTTGATCACTTGTGCAGAAGGTGCTTTGAATTTGACGACTCTGCTTTGAGAGAGGCCTTCTGACGTCCAACGCAGTGCGCCGCAGGTAGCCAACGGCGATGTCGTCCCACCTCTTCTGAAGCGCTAACTTCAGAGCACCCACCGAGCTGGAGAAGTCTTATGAGGTCTTGCTCTACAACATCCTCACATAGAGGAGTCCATCGGGTTAAGGGCCTGAGAGGAAGAAGGTCACAATTCCTTGCTCCAGTGGCCCGGGAAGTGAGCGCCCAGGATGGCTTTGGTCGATTTGAACGCGTATTAGGGAGCCCAGCTTCATTGAAGAGCAAACGATCATTGAGCAAAATGCTCGTGAATCCAGAACAACTACATTAAAGTCTTTTGCAAGACCTTCGAGTTAATTTTAACATTTGTGGAAGATGAACTCCAATGGAGCTGCACTTTTGGATGTTACCCGTCACAAACTACCACACCTTCGGGAGAAAGTCTGTTGTAAACTAGACGTTATCTCGGAGACTTGCTCTCACTTTTTGGCAACAACTGCCTCTGACTTGGTGGTCGCAAAGAAGTTTAGTTCGAAAATTTTCTCATTAACCCAATCCGTAAGAGAGATGCGGCGCACCTCGAGCTCGTGCAGAAACTTTTTGCATTTTATCAGTTGAATCTATTCGGATTGCTCCAATAA
>MU889583.1:0-14773 GCA_036418205.1 Ostertagia ostertagi
AGGGAGCCTTGCAACCGCCTTCGCCAGCTGTGTGTTGACTGGACTTTGGCGTTGACCGTGGAGCAGCTTATTTACTATTGAAATTTGAACAAATATTCAAATGATTATAACTTTCTTCAAATATGACGAATTTTCAATCTGAAAGCAGATTTGGAAGTTTTGTGAAGAGCTTTTTCTAATCAGTATTGAAATTACAAAAAGTTATAAGAAATAACAAATTTAGGTCAATTAACGAGGAAAATTCGAGATGAGCACGAGTTTTTACACTTTCCGAAGCAACAACTTGCTTCATTTTCGTCAAATTCGAAAAGTTAATATGGCAGACAAAACTAGAAGATTTTCTCTACCAAACCGTTGCTAAAGCAGCTCTATACGTCCAGTATTCAAAAATGGCCACGTTGAGGATTTTTGCAAAATTAACGAGGAAAATTTGTGATGAGTGCGAGTTTTTTTACTTCCTAAAGCCATAACTCCGTTCAAACTCATCCAATCCGAAAAGTAAATACGCCATCATAAACTAGAAGATTTGCTCTATCAAATGCTTACTAGAACTGCTCCAAACGTCCAGTATTAAAAAAACGGCTACGTTGAGGATTTTGCACGAGTACCGCCGAAAGGTACTTTTTCGCTACATTGGCACTATTTCAACGGCTGTATATCCTTTTAAGGGCGATTATGTACTAAAGTAAGAGCAGATTTGGAATCACTGCTTTTCTCTTTCTAAGAAAAGTGATTGATTAGCGTTTCTCAACTTTAAAGGTTACATGTTTATAAATTTAACCCTGAAGAGTCCGTTAACGCAATGTTGAATGGTGTACACCTCCCTGTAAATGCGCACGGACACTTTCAGAATTCTCTCGATTGTTCCTGAATTGAGGTTTGTCTGTCCAAGGAAGCCGATAGTTTGAAGCGCGCGCAACAACTAGACCCTTTCTCGGATGCGCCGTGTACCTCACATTTCGGGGTCTTACTTGAAAGATGAAATATCTCTTGGAAAGCGTGCGAAATTCAGATTCTTTAACTTGTGTGGTGATAAAACACTGAAGTAACTAAGAATTACCGGACGCCTCAGAATCACGAAAATTTTGTGTGGGTGAAATATCATTTTCATTGGAAATCCTCTGGCCTGGCATCGACTCATCCTTGATATTTGTCTTCCGACGGTGATGATCCCACTGCATCAAAATGGCTCGATCTCTTCCACCCAGCGGGCCAATACGACCCCCCCCCTGCGACGTGTCGAGGATTCCTCAACGCACGCTTGACCCTGCTGAGGCCTTGCAACTTCCTTTACTGATGACATTGTTAACCGCATTGAATATGATAAAGATATGAACAAATGTACGTATTATATATATTAGGTTGGTCCATAAGTCTTGCAACAAATTACATTTGATGCTAGAAAGTTTCTGTGAGAACTCCGAAAAATCCGCAACATGTTTGTTACGTAGCATCCACCTTTGCAATTCAGCCAACCATCCAGCTCGTTGTCTCGCTACTTGCACGATATCTTAACACCCAATTTCGCGCAAATCTTCGTGCCTGAAGTTATACGAGTATCGCTTGGAATGTTCCGCAAGTCATGCTACACCAAGAATTAGGCACAATATGGGCGACACGCTCTCTCAGTTCACGGTGCACCGGCGCCTCACACTGCTCAGCGTTGACTTTTTATTCGAAGATGAACCCACACTCCAACCACCCTGTGACTGAAATCACGATGCTATATCTGACGCTGCTGAATAAGGAATCTGGATAGAGTATCGATCATTTGCTAGAGCGATTTCGATGCGACAAGGAAACAGCACTGTGGCATTTTCCAAATATTCGTAAAGGCCCGAGAATATAGAGTTGGATCCACATGTAGCCCGAATCAGCTCCAAAGATATCGAAATTTCATTCGACTTACTATGGATTCTTTGATTGACTATTCATCATATTTGCCGATGATGAGGAGGGGGCACAGTGTGCTAACTATTATACAAACGGCGGTAGTCTAGCTCAAACGCTTCAGGAGATCTAATTGCTAAAGTACAACCTCGTCCAAGTCGTGCCTTCCCGGATTTTCGGTGTAATACGAGAGGAGTTGAGCTTAGGAATCCCCTACGTGTGGGAGTCCAGTCAGAGCAGCAAGTCAACCGGACCACAGCAATGAATCGTTCAACGCATTCCAATACAAAATAACAACAATGGAAGGTTTGCTTTTTATGCAGCCTTGAAGTCGGGCGACGGACTTTTGGCTCGTCCGGTCTGGCACGCGGCAAATTGCGCGGCGAGCGGCGCGGCGATCCGGACGCTTCGCAGGAACTCAACACGTCAAAGCGTGTGAAGATTGCGGATAAAATCCGCAAGGTTCTGCAATTCGAAATACGTCTGAACGCCTGGAATTTTGAGGACAGTCGGTGCTTGTAACAGTAGGAAGAGATGAGAAGGAACTAGCATAGTACTGTTCGGCCTCATGTCGTTAGGGGCATTTCCATGGGGGGGGGGGATAGTGAGTTCAAGTTACTGTGTTGGAAGCGCCCCCCCGCGAGGTCTTAGTGAGGAGAAAAGGGATTCATCTGGGGTAATTTGTGTTTCTTGTTTCCTGTCGCGTCTCCGCTCTGCTGGTAGTTCGTTTGCAATGTTTCTAACTTTGGGTACATGGATCACCTGATCCACAGAACATACAGGGTGCGCCAAAATTACGGAGACAGCGATTTCGAGTCGCCTAGAATGAACACGCCACAATTCCAGGAAGCCAAAAATGCAGTAACGTTCACTGTTCAATAATGAATCGTAAACATCTGCCAAATCTCAGAAATTCCTTCGTTGGCACTTATACGGGCCTTGAGAAGCAGTGAGGAACCATCGGCGGTGGCACGCAAGGTAAGCGTGTAATCCCTCCCACGTATTCTGAAGCAATTCTTCAAAATAATCCCCAAAAATGTAAAGTTCCGTGCAAGTTTCAGCTTGCAGAATCAATTCTACAGTGTAAGCCATTTATATAGAATCTGAAATGCTGACCAACTCGTTAAAAGTGATGAATTCGACAAAATTGGCTCTGACCCAGTTCAGCACCACCCTTGCCCTATGGAAATCCCTTCCTTATGAAAGATCAAACAATGTTTTTTAAATCTTAAGATGGCAATTTGCTTGGGAATTCTCAAGTAATCTCCTTAATGTCCATCTCTCGTGACATTCGGCGGAACGAGTGCGCGAAGTGCCACCAAATTCTGTTGCGCACCATGCTGACATTGCTCGTGGCCGTCTCGGAAACACAGCCTTCCCATCCAGAATGAGTGCATTCGGTTCCTTACTCCTTGGAGCGTTTAGTGGATCCATGATTGGTACCCAGGTAAAAACCAAAACGCTGATAATTCTTGCGTGCCGCAAACACTCAAAGTTGAAGTTCAGTGATCTAGAAATAGCGGCAGAATCATTCAGCCATCGTAACAATCATACATATTGGTGGTCAAACAAGATAATTATGAACAGGTCAACACAACTAAAACCAAAATGAGCGCAGCAGTAAACAGCATCTTTGAATAGTGGTCCCAATAGTGCGCGGAAGTGCTGTCTCCGTAATTTTGGCGCACCCTGTATATAGTGACATTAAATACCTCAACAAAAACACCCAAATTTATTGACTCTTGTTTGCTTTGATGGTAGTAGTGACATTTACATGAAGGCCCTCACTCATATCCTTGCGCTGAAACCTCCTCACCGATACTGCTGCTTCCAATCCCCGTGAGCGGAAAGATTTTCAAACAGCAGAACCATGCGGAGTTTATCCGCAATCTGCACACGCATTAACGTGTTGAATTCTACCCGAAGAACCCGCGAAGCCTTGTCCCGTCCAGATCGCCGCGCGTGCCGCCGCGCAACTCGCCGCGTGCCAGTCCGGACGAGCCAAAAGTCCCGCACCCCCTTGAATCACCTCTAGCTAAGAAAATCCAGGAAAATTTTAGGACTCTTGCACGGAGAGTTCCTTCGTATCCAGATCATAGCACTTACCTCACGTCAAAGGATGCCCACCTGCATCCCTCTCCAGACCACGTCCTAGAGAAGAAATCTCATCCTAACCATCGTGATGTCAAAATCGACACCTGATCTTTCTTCGATTAGCATTCAACGGAATTCTACAAGAGAGGCATCGAACAGCTTCTAGTGCGTTGGCAATAGGTTTGTAGATATTGATGGTGTGTATCATGCTGGATGAGTGGAACAAAAAGATAACAAAAATATTAAATCAAAATTTAGCCAGTTTGTTGCAAGACTTATGGACCAACCTAATGTTATTACACGACAAACACGAGATATTACTACTTATATGGCAAGTGACTGCAGACATGGCAAGGTGATAATATGGCATTTATGGCAACACGGTTCATAAGATAATAAGGAAAGAGAATGAGACAAGGAAATAGAGGCGAGAATGAGAAGAGAGAAGGTCGGGTCGAGAGCTACGAGAGAGAACCAACTGGAAGGCGCATACGGCCGGTCCGCCGGGCTGAAAGAGGATGTTAAGGCGGAGAGAAGAGAGCTGACTTAAGGCGTAAAGCTCACAGCGTTGACGGCTTCTCCGCAACCGGCTACTCGGGACGAACCATTCACGGCGACGACATGACGCAACTCTGACTTGTCGATTGGCGCGCGGCGAGAGACGACAGAACGTTAGCGTATTTCTCACGCCGTTGGCGCCGGTCCATTTGAATCGTGAGAAAGCGTCGAATCGTAGCGTTGGAGCGCGGTTTCCTTCCGGCGCATGCCATAACAGATCCAGGTCGTACGTAAGTCACGACACGGAGAATGCCTCTAACTGTACGAGAACCGCTACAGAAATACGAAATGATTAACCTTACCCAAGAAAATCACCCTCAAATTTTGGTTGATTTGTGTCGCGTTTACTGTTGTGTGTGAGTTGAAATAAAATGTGACGCAAGAAAATAGACAGTGCTAATGACCTTTTGTCCCCACAAATAAAATCGTTCAAGGAAATGAGAATAATCCGCTCGTTTAACATTGTGGCATAGAGCGACATTTTCCCAACGTCTCAATATGGTTTAGGGGAGAGTGCTAGATCGGAAGAAACTCTGATTATTCTGAAATTGCTATTTCGAGTTTATAATTTGGATCGACAAATTAACTTTTCTTTCTGCAATGTCTCCTTGTTCTCCCTTGCGTGTTACTTAGCTCTTCTTTCGTACGTCACTTTTAAACGGGGAGCCGTTTTTCAATATAATTTTCTTTGGAAATTTTGAGAAGAGTAAGATTTTTGCGGAAGTTGGAGATCTTTGTTTTTATGATCATATCACCATCTGCCAGGAATTGTATCGTACTGCACCCAAAATTGACCAATTCAGTTTCTGCCGCAGGATTGGGATAAAGGAATCAGGAGCTCGAATGACTAACACTAGGCATCGTAACATGTTCACAAGAATGCTGGGTTGTGAACAAAACTTTCGCCCCAGGCGGGACTAGAACCCGCACCTCTCGCTTTCCGGGCAAGTGCGCTACCAGTTACGCTACCGGGGCACCATTTCATTCCAACTCAGCTTTTCATGGTATACGTACCATAGCTTTCAGTGCTGAAAGCTATGGTACGTATACCATGAAAAGCTGAGTTGGAATGAAATGGTGCCCCGGTAGCGTAACTGGTAGCGCACTTGCCCGGAAAGCGAGAGGTGCGGGTTCTAGTCCCGCCTGGGGCGAAAGTTTTGTTCACAACCCAGCATTCTTGTGAAACATTCGCAAGGCGAACTGCGGCGTTAAAAACAGCAGTTAACAAACAAAACAAGTCAAAATCGTACATGCTTTCAGCGTTGTTCGTGGAGCTGCGGAGAGAACAATGACTCTAAGTCACTCAATACGCGCAATCACAGGAGGGCATATGGAGTTTTAAACTCCGTCAACCATTACAAGACGTTGTCATGTCCCTCAAGAAAGCGAAGCAGATGAACTGGATACATCATGCAATATTCTGATCGTCATTGGATCAGAACGGTCACCGACTTTACCACTCGACTAACAATAAAACAGGTGGTTGACCGGTCGTCTAAATGCGACTTCTTGTAAATTTGAACGGTAGGATGATAAGCTTCGTGTCCCACAAGCAAGAACCACCCACAGGGGACTGTGGGCTAATGTTGTCGTGCGGCCAAGCATCTCGTTGAACAGCGGGCGCCAGGTGACGTAGTTGCTCTACATAGAAGAGTGTGGTGTGTGTGTGTGTCTGACCGGAAATTCATAACTTCACCCCCTTTGGACCCAGAGCGCTCAAACTTCTAGGATATATAGGGGGCCGGAGGTGAACACTGATGACGGGTGGCGGGAAGTGATAACTACTGATAGGAGCTGATAACGGACGTCGAAATGTTGATGTCACCAATTTCGTTACACCGTTCGCGTTGATGGTGGAGAGTTTGCACTCATGTATGATATGTGGGGTGAGGCGGGGACCAAGAAGTTGAGTGAACGAATGTGGTAGCAACTGATAAGAACTGATAAGGGCGTCAAAGTGTGGATACCACCAGTTTCGTTGCGGCCCTTGCGGTTACATTGGAACCTTGGCTCTCACATGTGGTATAGGGGATGGGACGGGAACACGGATAGCGGATGATCAGAAGTGATAACAAGCGATAACGTTGATAAGGAAGTTAGGATTTTGAGTACTGCTAATTTCGTTGCAGCCTTCGTTGTGACAGTAAATATTAGCTCCTACACGTTGCCTGGAGGTTGGGACCGGGACACCGATTGCGAACAGTATGAACTGATAACAAATGACAAGGAATGATAAGAGCGTTTGAATGCAGGTCTCTCAACTTCGTTGCAATTTTCACTGGCAAGCGATCAAGGTGGCGAGGGTTAAATGTAGGTGACAGAAAGTGGTATGAGCGGCAACTGTACTGATAAAAGTGCGACAGTTAAGCGTGCCTTCAGTTTAGCTGAAACCAGGTTCCTAGCACGTGAATGTGTTCCTTCTTCTTCTTCTCCTCCCTAGCGTTAGTCCCGCGCAGTCGCAGGGTCCGCTGTCTTTGTCAGTCGTCGCCACTTTAGTCTGTCCAGGGCGTCCTCTGCTGTGGCCATGACTTCACTTAGATCCTTCTTGATCACGTCTCTCCACCTCTTCTTTGGGGCTCCTCGCGGTCGCTTGCCTTGCACTTCGAAGTCCATCGCTGTTCTTATCGGATGATCCTGTGGCCTCCTTAGCACATGCCCATACCATCGCAGACGCTGTTCCCGTACCTTCAGCTGGACAGGGGCAGTCTGCATGACCGCTCTGACATCCTCGTTTCTAACCCTGTCCAGCCGCGTCCAGCCGCAGGCCCACCTCAGCATCCTCATCTCAGCGGAGTGAAGCTGCCTTTCGTGGTTCTTGTTCAGGGGCCAGCACTCGCTGCCGTATAGCATCGCAGGCCTGACTACTGTTCGGTACACCTTCCCTTTGAGCGTTCTGGAGCATCTTTCGATCACAGAGGATTCCAGTGGACTCCCTCCATTTCATCCATGCTGTGTTGACCCGAGCCTTCACCGCCTGATCCACACTGCCATCAGCTGCCAGATCGCTCCCAAGGTAGCGGAAGTCCTCCACTCTTTCGATGGTCTCACCATGGCCGTCTACGATCGGCTCTGCACCCTCTTCGGAGCTCAGGAACTTGGTCTTCTTGACATTCAGCCGTAGCCCGCCTTCTGCCAGGACCTTCTGCCATTGCTGCACCTTGGCCTGTAGTTCTCTCTACTATCCGCTATCAGGGCGATGTCGTCAGCGTAGAGGATGGTCTTCAGTGGTCCTTCCATGAGGCCCTTCACCATGGTATCGAGCGTTAGGAGGAACAGGAAGGGGCTCAGAGCTGACCCTTGATGCACCCCAACCGTGATGTTTACTCCTTCGTTAGGCCGTGAGGGGTGCGTATGGCTGCTTTGGCTCCTTCGTACATGTCCTTCACCAGAGAGATCAGGTGTTCTGGCACGTTTCGTTCCCTGAGCGACCTCCATAGCACTGCTCGCGGTAGCCGGTCGAACGCCTTCTCCAGGTCGAGGAAGGCTAGGTAGCAGGGTCGGCGCTTTTCTCGATACTTCTCCATCACTTGCCTTGCGATGAAGATGGCATCCGTTGTAGACTTTCGGGCATGAACCCGAACTGTTCCTGGGAGATCGGGACCAGCTCCCGCAGCTTCTTATCGACCAGCGCTCGTACAACTTCATGGTATGCGCAGTCAACTTGATCCGCGGTAGTTGGAGCAGTCCATCGCGTCGCCCTTCTGTTTGAAGATGGGGACGATGGTACTTGTCCTCCATGCATCCGGCATCTTTCCTTCCACTGTTACCTTGTTCAGGAAGCTGGTGAGCCACCTTATGCCGTACTCTCCGAGCGCCTTCCATGCCTCGATTGGCACCCCATCTGGGCCAACCGCCTTTCCAACCTTCATCCTCCCAAGTGCACACCTAACCTCATCCTTAGTCCAGAGTGCGATGGGACCAGCTGTGGCCTCTGCCCGTGAGTCGTTCTTGTGGGGGAACTCCTCGTTCAGAAGCCCCGTGAAGTACTCTTCCCACCTCCTCTTGACTTCGGCTGGCTTTCCTTAGGATGACACCATCGCTGCCTTTTACACTTTTCACCACCCTGATGTCTTGGGTAGCACGATGCCGGGCCTTAGCCAGCCTGAAGACGAACTTCTCTGCGTTTCTGCTTTCCAACTTCTCGTACAAGGCGTCCATTTCCGTGTTCTTCGCCTTGGCGACAGCAGCCTTAGCGAGCCTCTTGCAACTCCTGTAGGTGGCGAGGTCTTCGGGGCTCCGGGTCTTCTGCCAGCGCTTGTATGCTTCCTTCTTCTGCTTCACGACTCGCTGGACCTCCTCGTTCCAGAACCACGCTGCCTTGTCTCCTCTGAATCCACCTCGCGTCTCACCCAGGACCTCCTTGGCACATCGCAGGATGGTATCAGCCGCGCTGCCCCAAGTCCGCTGTATTGGCCCGTTAGGATCTGGGAGACCGACTTCCATTATCTTTCGCCTGAGGTCATCCTTCTCCGCTTGGTGCAGCTTCCACCACCGGATTCTCCTCTCGGTTCTTACCCTTGTCTTCTTGGGGAGGTCTATCGCAATGTCTGCCAGGAGGGGCCTGTGCTGGGGAGCCAGATCTTCGCCGGGTAGAACTTTGATATCCTTCACAGTTTTGAGGGTTGATCTTCTTACCAGCACATGGTCGATTTCCGTCTGTCTCCCTCCACTGCTGTAGGTTACCTTTTGAGTCTCCCTTTTCGCGAAGAACGTGCTGCAGACTGCCAGATCGTGGGCTGTAGCCAGGTCCAGAACCCTCTCTCCCTCAGCGTTCCTCGTTCCTATCCCTCTACCTCCGTGCACCCTTTCTAAGGCCTCTTCTGTCACTGCCGACGTGACCATTCAGGTCACCTGCTATGGTCAGGTAATCACCTTCCGGAACCGATCTTATGGCTTCGTCCAGGCTCAGATAGAACTCGTCCTTATCACTTTCGGGGCACCCGGCTTGCGGTGCGTACACGGAGAGTATGGTCCAGTACCCTCCTTCGTGTCTATCCTCACAGCCATGATCCGATCGCTGATCCTGTTCACTGCGCGGAGACATAGTCCTTGAGCGACTCCGCTACCGCTATGGCCACGCCGTTCCGCTTGGTGTCTTCTCCATTGTAGTAGAGCTTGACACCTTCCCCGATTTCTCCTGGCCTTAGCACCTTTCCATCGCGTCTCCTGAAGGCATAGGACTTGGATATTCCTGCGCGTCATCAGATCAGCAACCTCTCGGGACTTCCCAGTTAGCGATCCTACGTTCAGAGTCCCAATTCGAACTAGCTTCTTTGGCCGAGGCCGTTCACTCCTCGGTAGCCCTCGCATACTGACCACAGAACTCGGGCGGGGGTTCTGCGCGCCACTTCCGGGTGACGTCCTAGCTTTATCACTGATTCTTTTTCGACTTTAGACATATTTGTGTGACGGGGGTCTTCATCAGCCGGCCTGTCAACCTGGGCCTGACGCTGGTACTAGAACCATTTTTGCAATTTTTGCAAGGCATGGTTTAGAGCCTCGGCAGGGATCGAACTCGCGGTTTTTCAGAGGTGCAGACATGAGTCTAACCTCTTAACCACTCGGCTATCCCTGCCTCAATGGTTCCATTCTAAATTTCATCGAAGAAGTAAAGAAAGTTGAGCTGCTCAACTATCTCGACTTGGACCAATAGCGAATTTCCACTTATATTTCCAATTTCCATCACAGCTCGGTTAGATGCTGATTGATTGGTTATATTTCACTTACACACCGATTCTTCAATTGTGGAAATTCTATAAACCGCTAAATCATCCCGAGCTCGATATCAATGCTAAATGTTTACGAAGTCATGATAAGTGCAATTTTCATTCCGCATGCTACTGCGCGCATTACGCTACAATCTTTAGCAAAATTGGACAGCCTTTGAAATTCATGTGACACATCTTCCAAACATCTTACTGTTAGTTTCTCAGCCACGTGACCTAATATTCAGCAAGTTGTCCAGTTTCACTAAGCCTACCATGTGATGCGCGCGGTTGCGTGCGGAGCTAAACTGGTATATATAATAATCTCTAGCTTTAAATGGAATTTGGCCAGTTACATATGGACGACAGGCAAGTCTCAGCGTCTACTCTACCCAGCTGCGCATTGCTTTCGATGTAGAGCTTCTATTATCCTGAGAAGCTTTTTATACCCTCAGTTAATCGATACCAGTCAAAATATAATAGTTCCAACATTAACTAAAATGTATATGAACAAAGGATACTGATCGTATGGGCTTTCAACTCTTTTTGGAAATATTTTTCCCTGAAAGGTTATCAACGGGATGGTTTGCTTTCCATTGTTTCTAATGTCGATATGATAACTTCGTAGTGTTTGTTGAAAACACTAACAAACTGTCAGAGCTGAGCATGCTATTGGAAACAACGCTCGAGATGCGTCAGGGTACCCAAGAAATAACCGAGCGATATAAATGCTGTATGTCACGAAATCCACGCCACAAATCACAAGAGCTGTGCTATGCTATGTTTCATCACAGCGAAAGCTTGGGTGACCAGGGTGAAAAACCTCAATAAAGCCGTCGAGGATTCTTCTAACCGTTAAAATATCACGGATTCTTTCGATAAATGATAGTGTTCTTGTTCTTAGAATTTGTTTGTGGGAGCAGAACTGATAGGTACGGGAACAATGGCATATGGCATTTGGCATTTCAATGGCATTTGGCAAAGGAGAGAAGTGTCGAAAATTTCACGTATTCGGCTTTGCTAACGTCATATAGCCGCGTACACGCATGAGGTGCCCATAGGTTCAATGAATCAAAACTATCAGCTGAACTATTGTTTTCGTTTGATCTAAGTTCTGTATTTTGTCAGCAAACACTATCCTTCAGGTATAATATCGCTTATGGACCACGTCTAATGTATATTCTCTTTGTTCTCAAACGGTGGTTGGGTGCTGTAAGTTTCACTACAAAATATTTGATTGTTGTTCATTGGAAACCGAGTGCCTTCAGGAGCTTTTTCTGTTTTGTCGATTGACCATGGAGCATGTAGCTTTACTTGTCATCCAATTCGGCTTGGGAATTTCAAAACTGCCGTCTGACATACGGGACTCTTGTAAAATTCGATTGTTTCCTCAAAAGGTGAGAAGGAACAGTCATACGTTTAGTGTTTCAGTACTGGACAAAAAATATTTCCAATCGTGAAATGTACGAACACGAGTAGGATTCCTCTTACGTAACCATTCAAGCTCTGTTGAGTTTTGCAGCTTATGTATGAAGAGACACCGGAAGTAATTGACCACAATGTAAATGGGATCGGCCTAGCGCTGATATGCTTCTTACGATACCTTGCCAGTCAGCAGTTTTCCATGTCATCATCGCTCGATTTAAGTCTGAATGATGGGCGCCCAATTCCTTACCCCATTCTGATGCGTCAGTCTGTGTGGGAGCCATTACATCAGGTGCTTGAGCAGTTCGCTCTGTTTTTCTTTTCTGATAACACTCTTCAGAAAAACAATTTCGATTACTTATAGCTGAAGATCGAAGGGTTCATCTAAAGTTTTCTTCTGATCTGATCAAGTGATGTTTTCAGTTGGCATTCCGAACGTATCATCACATTGCCGTGACCGGTCGCTTTGACTCTATATACATTGGTGAAATAATACAAGATCTGAGCGAGAGTGAGTCAAGGTACTGTGCCGAAATTTAAATCCGCTCATCCTATCCTGTTAATCCGCTCATCTCAATCAGCGCTCTTGCTCCCATCAAAATTTAAGAGGTCAAAAAGCAAATGAGTTTTCCCAAGATATGAAGGATGTCGATAATGAACCGGCCTTGAGTCCTTTTAACTGAAGTGATATTTGTTACCTTCTCAATAGTGCCACTCAAGGAACTGGTGAATATGGCGTAACATGACGTGCAGCCCTGCGTGACCTTAGACAGAAAGGCCAGTGGCGGTACTGACTAAAAGGGCCTAAGAAACTATCAAGATTAGCGATGGGTTATCCTATCCTTTTAATCGCGGGTAAACAAATTGGAACCCAGTGCGCTTCAGCATAGGAAATAAAGCTAGATTACTGTTGGGATCTATGGCGAAGGTTTGGATAGAGAACAAAAAAACTATCTCCATAACTCAAAAACGTGTGTCCGCTTCATAACAGTTGCGACCACATGTTTCAACGAATGCACAACTGGAGAATCTGAATTCTATTGTTAGTTGAAAAGTTGAAGATTTCTATTCTGTTTAGGTGAAAGCTCAAAATATGATCAAACAACAATCACCTCGGGATCAACCTCACTCTTTTTCAGCTCAAGGCTGCCGACCTCTTGAAAGCACGGCATCGATTCTTCAGTTGTGCTTTTAGTTATGGTTTATATATTGCTGATAGATATTGCTTTTTGCTGAAATAATGTTAATACAAAAATTGATTGGAAGTGACGCGTACTTTTAGGACACCCTTTAGTGTTTTTTTTAATGTGAAGAAAAGCAGTGCAAAGGAGGCACAAATCGAATTTGTATTTTGTTTTGGTTTTATCTCTTATATTTATGTATTTGTGTGTACGTATGTATTTTTGTTTTTTTTTATAACTATAAGGAGAGCATTGAGGTCATTTTTATAACTATAAGGAGAGCATTGAGGTCACATCATTTTCAGCCAGCTTTCCGGAAGCTTCCTCATGCCCATAGTCATTATGCAGATCTGTTTTAGGGACCCCATAATTGTTTCGAGCAGTCTTCTTCGACAGGGTTTATGGCGAAAGTCCATTGTCTGCTCATAGGATTCTCGACTTGCTCAGGGTTAGTTGTCACAATTTCTAACGTTTCCATCTACTCTACTTTGCTATTTTCAGGAGTGGACAGGAGTTTCTCAAATTCTGACTCGCAACATGTATCAGAACCGTCGCAATGATGTAATACTTATTACGAGTGTTGGCACTGCAACTGCGCGTCAACGTCTGGCTCGCCTTTTGCTGCTTCCCATCGACCAGCTGCGACGTGCCATTCGTGACGAGATTATGCCGTATTCTGTACGTGATGAAACGCTTTGAATGTGTTTCCCAAGCATTGTATCCAGTTTGAAGCTCAATTTTACCTCATTGGTGACAGGAGGAATCTATCACATTGTCTTAGTCTGATGAGAATGTCTCGCACAAGAATGTTAAATCTACAGAACAGGATTTGGTTTTAAGTATCTTCTCTGTTTGCACCACTCATAGTGCTCAACTTGTCAGAACCTCATCTATAATAGAATAAACGATTCGTTTATGTGGTCTGTTTGACTGTGATGCAGTATGGTGTGAAACCTTCGCAGAAGCGGCTATCAGCACTTCCAATAGGTTGTAGTGGTTTTCCCTTTCTTACCAACCCAGGATAAGGAATCGCCTCTACCCTTGCACAGGTTTGACGTGGCCAGTTGTTCACCCATTAGCAGCCAGCATAGTAAGTCTTTTCCCAGTATCTCTCCTTCACAGGTGGGCGGGGGAGGGGGAGGAATAGGCAAGAAAAGTCACTTTCCCTCCACTTCAGAACAAAATTAGTACACTTTCTTAAAATCAAACCGAATACTACCGGCTGGTCATTGAAAAGCACATTCCAATCCATTAAAAATTCTACAACAGCCTTTTACACCGAAGAAGAATCTTCAGAATTTTCCACGGGAACATGTTGCGCGTTGGAGCTCAATGACCCTCAACGGATAGTAGATCATTAAGACGATATCTTCAAAACTGAACGGAGGGGATCTTGCATATTGAGAGCTACAGTCTGTGGAAAATTATCCATCGGTTTTCGATTGAAGA
Organism: Ostertagia ostertagi; assembly: GCA_036418205.1. Taxonomy (NCBI): domain Eukaryota; kingdom Metazoa; phylum Nematoda; class Chromadorea; order Rhabditida; family Trichostrongylidae; genus Ostertagia; species Ostertagia ostertagi. The sequence continues at coordinate 14,303 of MU889583.1, forward strand.
ATTATGTAGCAGCTTCAGGCTGGAGCGATTACGGTAGGCCTCCTTGAGCTCGACGGTGATGACAGATGACGTCATATTCTGAAGACGGTGAGGGCAGTGAAGGAGGGCCTGCTTCTGCTTATGGGGGACACTAAGGAATATTTTGCCGTGAAACTTTCATCAACTGCGGCAGCCTGTGCGATGAAAAGATTGCTGATGTGAGCCGGCGAAGTAAAGCCTTTCTTGGCCACCTCCTGTAGATGGTTTTATGATGTACAATGTATGAGACAATTTACGAATATGAAATGCTCAAATATTGGGTTGGTAACTGTGAAATGTCGCTTCCATTCGTGGCTTTGTTTCTCAGCTGAAACACAACCTCGTAATATGGGAGACCATTCGAGAGAGCGATTCAGTGCGCATATTGCGAAATCTTAGGCGTCAGTGAGCGGATGTTCTTCGAGCCAAAACTTTTGCTCGAAGATGATTGGT
>MU889585.1:0-18199 GCA_036418205.1 Ostertagia ostertagi
ATAACTTCGTAAGAAAATATCTTGACAGAATATATCTAATATCCTACTTACTATAAAGCGCTTCGTCTGTCGTCTGTCGTTCTGTCGTCTGTCGTCTGTCGTCTGTCGTCTGTCGTTCTGTATGTCTGTCACGAAATTCCCTAGCTCCTCGGGATCCGCCTGGAGGGACCGGGTCAAGTGTGGGATGGGTGGGCAAGGTCTCACGTAATACAAAACACACATCAGCTAAGCGGAGCCCCGCCCACAGAGGGCGTGGCGTGCGTCGAAATGAATTGTACCGAAGACCAAGATTTCGATTTCAGTGACAAAACGACCTCGAAACTGGGCCAAAAAGTGGGTAAAGGTGTGCATTGGTAAGTCACATCGAATTAGGGAGACCCACCCCCGGTGGGCGGGGCGTTCTCCAAAAAAGCAGTGCTTTATGAAAAATTTCATAACTCGGTTGGGAGAAAGCCTACAGAGCAGAAAACAAATTGGTGTAAGGGAGCAATGTCTAAGGTGTTTCCCGCATACATGACGTGGGCGGAGGCCTGCCCAGAATGGGCGGGGCGCGCTCTGAAGTGTACAGCATTTTCTACAAGCCCTCATAATTCGGGTCGGGGAAGTCTTAAAGAGCCGGAAAAAGGTGGATAGAGGTGGTGGAGGAGTGGAGGCCAGCTGTCATCGGTGGGCGGGGCTTGACCAAAGTGGGCGGAGTTTGCGACGAAAATTCATAACTCGGCTCCAAGAAGTCCCGGAGGCCGGGAAAAGGTGGATAGAGGTGGGTGGAGGAGTGGAGGCAACTGTCATTGGTGGGCGGGGCCTGACCAAAGTGGGCGGAGTTTGCGACGAAAATTTATAACTCGGCTCCATGAAGCTCCGGAGGCTGGGGAAAAGGTGGATAGAGGTGGGTGGAGGAGTGGAGGTTAATGTCATTGGTGGGCGGGGCTTGACCAAAGTGGGCGGAGTTTGCGACGAAAATTCATAAAACTCGGCTCCAGAAGTCCCGGAGGCTGGGGAAAAGGTGGATAGAGGTGGGTGGAGGAGTGGAGGTCAACTGCCAATGGTGGGGGGCTTGACCAAAGTGGGCGGAGTTTGCGACGAAAATTCATAACTCGGCCCCAAGAAGTCCAGGAGGCTGGGAAAAAGGGAGTAGAGGTCGGCGAAGGAAAGGAGGTCAAATGCTATTAGTGGGTAGAGCACGCACCTAAGTGGGCGGAGTTTGCCAAAAGTGTCGCAATTCGGTTGCAAGAGGTCCTAGAGATAGGGGAAAACGGGGTTAGAGGTTGGTGAGGGAAAAGAGCTCAACTGCTATTACTGGGTAGAGCACGCACCTAAGTGGGCGGAGTTTGCCAAAAGTGTCGTAATTTGGTTCCAAGAGGTCCCAGAGACCGGTGAAAAAGGGGGTAGAGGTCGGCGAAAAGAAGGGAGCCAAATGCTATTGGTCGGCAGGGCACGCACCGAAGTAGACGGAGTTCGCCACGAGATTTATTGTCCGGGCCGAGGACCGAGAAAAATAGGATAATGGTTGACGAAGAAAGAGCGCATAGAATTTAGCGGAGAATTCAGATATTCGTATTGTATCAAGCCAAATTTGAAATTTTTCGTCGCACCATCAAAATTCGCCACAGATCTGTGTTGCGCGCGCAATGCGTGCGGCGCCAACTGGTAAATATATTTTATAATGATTTTAACAATGTATGGATATATAAAAGAGTATCAAAGAGGTGGTGATTCGATTGTTCCTTCCATGCAGTTACGATTCATGCCCATCGAGTAAACCGCAGAATAGCGTGTGGAGCCGATTGGTAGAGGGATATAGTAGTTAAATAAACAGGAGTATAAACGAAAACTCTGACGAACAATTCAATGAACTCATCGAAAAAGCGTAGGCAGGCTATGGAAACTTTTTTAGCTGCTATTACACTCAAAAAGTATAGCATACTTGCACACATACATATGATTCGGGCGTAATGGGCTCAGTCATCCGCAGCGCACGAAAAACAACAAGCCGTCGAGTCATGATGGCTTAGTGTCAGAACTAGTATAGCTGAGAGTCGGCTTGTTTTTTGGTGGCAAATAGAAAACAAGATTTGTACAAGAAACCTTAACCAGATTGAATTCAAAAACCACTATCATCACAAAAGAATGGACGCCAATATCCCCTAGTACTAGTATTAAGAAAATAGCTTAGTATATTTGTTCTAAGAAGATAGTTAAAAAAAGCCCTACTCCTGTCTAAAGAATGTAACCGCTCCCCACATGAACTAGAGTTGCGTGAACTTGCACTTCTCTTTCAGAGATGTCTGAATTTTAATTTCAGAAGCCTTACTTTTCACGAAAAGGATGCTGATTACAACTGCCCGTAATACAAAATAGAAGAGTCTTCAGAGTGCAAATAGGCTTTATCTCTAGAATGTCGTAGTCCTAAAGCAAGAAATTGCGAAGAAATGAACATGGTGTAGCTGTTTTATTGTGAGGAGTTAAATATGCGCATTGCGAGAAAGTGGAACTGCTGAGATCAAAAGTGCTAATGGCCAAAAAATCCCTGGATATTAGCCTTACAAGGCAGTTGGGTATTCACTCCTAAAGAACCACTTGAGATGTCACATCATATGATTTAGATTGATTGAAGCCTGGAAAAGGCGGTAGCAGCCGGACTTTGCATTAAAGGGCTTAATTACATTTGCAATCATTTTAGAAAAATTTTGAGTTTTTCGAAACAGCTTTTGGAGTCTGAAGCTGTTTCATCACATGTATTTGGACGAATATGAGAATTCGAGACGCACGAAATATCTCAAGAGTGGAATATAAATTTCAACAGAAGTTCGAGAGAGTTGGCGAAAAGGGGTCATCAATATTCAGTGTCGACGCGCTAGTGGCGCGCCTTCAATGGGAGTCAAGTGGTGTCAGAGAAAAGATTATTCCACACGCTCCTTCTCCTCATTCATGTTTCGAAAGTACGATGGTGATGTCTTATCGAAGGTACGCAGTTGAGAGTGGCCTATCAGGGTAGGGTCATACTTTTGCAGTACAGATTGCAGTCGGAGTGGAAAAAACATGTATCTATCATGCGACACTGCGATCGCATAGGTGATCGACGCGTATCGACTTCGTGAGAAAAAAAAAGATCGCAAGATTGCAGAACTGCAAAATCGCAAGGTATGACCCTACTGTCAGCAGAGAAGGCAAGCACTGTCCCCGCTTGAACCCTTCTTCTAAATTCACTTTTACTTGTCGAAATTGGTAAATTCTGCAGGATATTCTGAAAAAAACTACTCTCCCCTCTATCTCCTGATGAGAAAGCGCGCATGGCCGGTGGCGTTCACCAAATCCAATCGATTACCCAGAAAGAAGTATAATTATGGGATGCATCTACCTCATACCTCACTTAGGGCGCTAATATGCTCTCCTAGCTTCACATTAATCTTTGGTGGGCCGTTTCAGCTCGCTATTCGCTAGACATTGTTTCTCAGCGTTCCAGCGTCTCGCAATTCATTTTCCACGCACTATAAAAAGGCAGTGAATTGGCAATGTAGACCCATAAAAACCTAATGAGCTCCGCAGAGAAGGCAGAAGGCACCAAGAATCACTCAAGTTCCTCAAAACATTTTTGATACAAAACACTCCAATGTAAGGGAAATAGCCGCAGTCCTGGGCGCTCTCCATGCCAGCAGCAATTCCGGAAATAGTGGAGTCTACGCATAGACAACATTGCGGCAAGCACTAAAAACACCTGTACAGCAGGAATATGCCAGTACTTAACCACGTACTTTTCCGATGCAGGGGCGATTGAGAACAAACACACTGTTCAAAGGAAACCAAACGGAAAACACTGAGACCCAACTTTTTCCCTCACCTAATACGATCGCAGCGGACAAAATGGAATTGCCGCCTCGTATTGCAGGATGTTGTTGTTGGGCGTATGTACCTAACAAACCATGTGACTGGACGGCCAGACGGATTAAGGAGCATGTCATCAACAACACAAATGTAAATGTTCCGGGAGGGCACCATTCTGAAGCAGTCAATAGGAAATGTATGGCTTTGAGCAATGCCTAATGGAAAGCGCGTGTCCTTTGTCACATTACCACTGAATGCTTCGCCTTGCAAAGGTCCTGAGAGAATTTCATTTGATGAGGGGATTTTATTCAGGATTTCCACTTCAGTAACAGAAGGGTTCAATAGAAGAATTGGGTGAAACTCCAGTTCGGAGACGGGGAGCGTGTGGTTCACTAGGACAGAAAGCGAATTTTCCGCTTTTCGCACGCGAAATTTTTCGCTGCAGGAACCTCAGGTCCACCGCTGATCATGGGTGGACCTGGGGTTCCGCCGCGAAAAAGTTTCGCGTGCGAAAAGCGGAAAATCTCGCTTTCTGTCCTAGTGAACCACACACGGGGGGGGGAACGGGTGGGGCACTCCACTGTGCTCTCCAATACTAAGGGTAAGGACAAGTTTTCAGGAGCGTAATCGATTCTTCTAAAATTACATCTGATAAGACCGATATATTGTGGAAATACGCCTAAGATGCTTTCAGATTTCGACCTGTATTTCGACCTGTTGCGGTGCAAAGGATTGATGACGCACAAATTCGCTGTGCCTATCTAAGTTTTGCTAAGGCCCTTAAAGGCCTTTGAATTGAACTCTTTTAAAAAAATGTCATCGTGTAGCTGGATTTCGACGTCTCTTTGGTTTGTAGTGTTCGGAATCGAGACCAAAAGGAAATCATCACGATGGCGGATGAAGAGTCTCGCTTCTACTCTTTTCCTCAGTCAGTCAGCTACGAGGATTATGACTCTCTTGAAAAGAGACATCACAGGATATTCACAGATCTGATTATATAACCGATTAACGACGGCTATGCAGAGCTGTAAGTATTAGACTAGCACACTCGTATCCATCGAACTTTGTTATGAACGTGGTGGTGAGAAAAGGAAAAAAGCCTAGACCGGGAAAAGACTATTATATGAACGCGTAGAAGATACTCAATTGAACGAATTTGACTGAGAATGAGAACGAGCACTGGCCAGAAATCAGAAGGACAGAAAGGCTAGGATCAAAGATATAACTCCCAGATTCATCACCTTCACACCCTGTTCAGAACTTGCGATAAGGAGCGAGCGTACAAGTAAACAGAAGTAAATAGGAGATAACGAACGTGCTGTGATCAAATATACACTTGTCACCCCCGACGCTTGTAAATAAGGACATGACCATGCCAGGGTATCTGTGCTCCAGAGAAAGAGAAAACCTATCTTCCATATGACAGTTAATAATTTCACTGGTTGAAGCAAGATTCCTATTCGCTATTACTCGTAAATATTACCTATCCAGTAACTGCAAAAATCAACTATTCATGAGGTGCAAGGACATCAGAGCCAAAAACAAGCTTCCGTTAGTGACTTAAGCTCCATGCAAAATTCTAATTGATCAGAAGTGTGCAGAGTAAAGTCCATTAGCATCCTATACTTGCCGTAAGGCATGCATAAAGATAAAGTTGGGAGGAATTGAGTTTCGAGCAAGGGAGGCAACCCAATCCAGGAGACCGTCCATTTTCAATTTAAATCCTCAAGAGACAACTAATCTTTAAGTGCTTTCTAGTAATGAACATTTGCTGAAACAAATGTCGAACCACTGAAGGAATAGCAATCAATTATCTGAATAAAGGCAGCACATAGTAGCCTAGAAGAGCCAACGAAACGATATTAGGTGACAAGAATGTAGAAAATAGCGTTGCGTAGACATGACTATTCAAATTTATCTAAATCCAAAGTTAATCTGAAAGAAGTGCCATAAACCTTAGTGAGAAGCGCACGTCTTCCAATCACACGTAAAAACAGTAATGTGTGGCAGAAATGCAACACATTTCGAAAGCGAATTCCTGTACTTCGCAATTTGAAGGCGAGCATACTGACCGCTCGAAGGCGCCACTCGTTATGAGAGTGCAGTTCAATACCCTAGACCGGTCAGCCCCATCAAGTCATTTACTCACAAACATGGAAATTGCAAACCAAGGTAACGGAGAATTGCAATGAGAAGAAAACACGAGGTGCTGAGACGCCAAAGAAGAAACCAAGGTTGCAATCTCAACGCGCCGCCGGCGACAGAATATTGACTAGAGCGCGAAAATCTACGTCACTCGCACTGAAAAACTTATCGAAACACGTTTATCCTGAGCATCCTCCTCGCGTAAAGTGTGAAATGGCAATGTGCGCTGCGAAGCGGGTCACCTCAAGCAACATCTGCGTCAAAATCCACGGAACACCGTTCTCTAAGGACTAAGCTTTGAGAGAGAGGCACTGACCGGTGTACCGGAAGCTAGATTTCGGCATTCTCTGGAGTTCGTCCTCGAAATAGTGTGGCATGGTAATGTGAAGCGCGAATACCAAATGCTCGCTCGACAGAGTACAACTTCCACGCGAATTTGGCCTAGACAGACACAACCACGCCTTCCTCTATACTCAGAGTCTGTTAAATTGCTTATTCAAGACTTGTTATACACTATCCCTCATAATTTGCCTGGCGAATCATGCATGGACCGATTCCATAACCAAATACTAATTCCACATATATGTAGAAACGGTTGCGTGGCTTAATCCTACCAAAAACTCGAATGACAACGCAATGATCTCCTTCAACCTTTCACTGAATAGGACTATGAAGATTGACAAAAAGATACGACTTTCAAGAATGTTGGGAGAAGTCTAGAGTCCGAATTCTAGGAAAAAGCTGGACTGTTTTGAAAGTTGTTTGACTCCGACATTAATACTCATATAGTTGAGTTTGAGTACTCTAAACATTAAATTTCGTTAAATACCGATAAATTTCGATATGACACTTTATTGATGCCTCCCTCAGCTAAAGACGGCGCATATCAGGGCGCACCTTCCTAACGATGGTGTCTTCTACGCATGCATTTGCTTGATATTTGAATGATGGTGTTTTTCATGTCTATAAAGGCCTTAACCGACCATACATCCGCCCGGTTGATTCACGACTGCGCCATATGCTCGATTTAAATAGCGCATTATTAAGACCTGATTCATAGCAGGCGATCATGACAAATAACTCAATAATGGCAATGTCTAGTGCTCTAGCCTCTATTTTAGACAAGCCCATTTGAAGGAAGCTTAGGGTAAATTTTCGAGGGGGTTAAAGAAAGCGTTCGAAACCAGGGGTCAACCGTCCGTTCGAACTGTTCGAACGAAGGGGTCGCATTTTGGTCGGAAGGGGGTCGCAATTTCGAGGACTGCCAGCCACAGGCGCGTGCGTGGCGTATCCGAGGGCAAGAATTGTTTGTGCAGACCGCATTAGATTCGATTAATTATGCACAGAGAGACAGTTTTAGGCAAATTACGGTGTTTTCCTTGAGGAATAAAGAACAGTTGAATGCATCCCTATGAAAGGTTTGACTTCTCGGGGCTGAAATTAAAGTTCTTCGGGACCTAATTTTCTGAGGACGATTCTTCCAGACAACGGTAAAACACATAAGAAAGCAGAAATCTCGTAGTCTTCAAAAATGTCTTCGCCCCTCCCCAACAAGTTCTTTGAAGGAAGTTATTATTGCTGAAAGCTCAAAAACTCGCATGTGCTGCTCAAAAACCTATGGGAACAAAATGTTCGAACGTGTGATTTTCTCGGAAAATGAATTTTGAAAAACGGTTTGGCTTGTTAGAAAGAGCAAATCCTGCTCTTTCACCCCATGGAAAGTGTGCATCACAGAAATGAAAATGAAGTGAGTTATGCCCGCTGAAAGCCCAAAAACTCGCGATTTCAAAAAAAGTGTTCGAACGGGGCGATTTTTTGAAAAAGAGGACAATCGTCAAACTTTTTATATTATTTTGTTAGAGAAATATTTGATGTTTCTGAAACTTTTTATAGATTTCCAAAATGTCGCATACGAAAGATTTTATGGGCCTTCAAAGTTGAAGGTGCGCCTTCTTAGAATTTTGGGTTTTCCACTTCTAACAGAAGTACTTTCCGGAGAGTTAGGCAATCCTTGTAGTTTTCTGGAAGCGCACCTCAGGCACAATCAAAATCTACCTCAACAAGTCAAAAAAATACGTCCCAAGAAAGTTATTCCCCTCTAAAATTTTTTCTTCGCCGCGTCCCGTTCTTCCAGCGCCCGGGTGATACCTGCCGCGCTCCAAGGCCGACGCGACGACGCGCAGACGCTTTCTGGCGCAACGGATTCATGTCTAGCACTCTTATTAACAAAAACAGGGGGTCGCAACTGGACCCCCTCGAGAGCTAGGGGGTCGCAAAAATCCCGAAAATGTTCGAACGTGACGGTTGACCCTGCTCCAGACGGCTCTCAGGGTGGGGGAAAAGTCCCTAACGCCCCGGTAGACAAGAATATAAAAACTGATTGTGAGCGAAAACGTCGGACGATCTAAGCCTTCTGAGGGTAATATATACTCTACTTCTTAGCGAACCCCGTCTCCTCAGCACGCGCGGTTGGCTTGCGCGCGTCAAAATCCTTTTCCCAATTGCTCTCGATTCTTCGGGCCTACCTGGCTGTCTCAGTGTCCTCGTGCCGCTATAAGGACGTCCTGGATCATAGGCATTTTTTTTCGATGTGCTAGGGAATCTGCCCATCGAGGAGGAGACGGCCTTGCGGATGCAAACCCTTTCACGTCCAAAACGTAGGTGAGGTAGGGTTTCCGGCGGTATGTTCCGGCGCCCCATCATGCCATTGATAAGTCGTCTCACTGTCCCTGAAGCGTCACCGATCGTCTCACGGATAGCGCTCCGCCCTATACTATGTAGCTTTCCCGTTCGTTCCCCTGGGATTTATCGCGACCACTTCCTCTAATGAAGTTTCGGCTTCATTCACACCACAGTCAATTTCAGAGCCACTTTAGGCCATCCACTTATTTCATCTTTTGGAACAGAAAGGTAAAAAAGGATAAAGGATAAAGCATTTGCCGTTGATCAATCCCTTTTTGGGATGCGGCACGCATTCTACTTCCATTTGTACATTCGCAGTGGCATTTGAATGCGATGTGGCCTATACAATGACTTGCGGGGGCCAGCCGATGTTCAAGTCAGTGTTTTTATCCTCCGCTTGCCCCCCCCCTCCCAGACAAGTCTGGTACCAATTAACCGACCCCGGGGGGATGGAAGGCTTGGTTGGCCCGGCCGACTCACGACCCAGGATTTGATCCCCGGACCGCTCGCGTGGTAAGCGTGCCACTTGCCACTACACCATAGATAACTTGAACAAGTTAGAAAATCAGAGCTAAAGAGAATGACCCAGTTCCGTATGAGTGACTGGAATTCCACGTAATTCTCTAAAAGAGATTCACCTCAGTGCGGGAGGCGTTCCAACACCGAAAACACGGTGCCACGGTCCGACTGAGAGGATTTGCATTTGAAAAACTGTCGCAGTTGGTACCTATTGCTGAACATCTCATGTGACAATTCCTCCCATATCGATTTATTTTACTGTGAAAATGACTGTGAACTATAACCTTTCTGTTTCCACTTCTCGTCCATGGACATTTATTCGGCTTTTCTTCAGGTGAGTTCTCTTGGAGAAGTTAAGTTTAAAGCATTCGGTGTTGATACCCCGTTTTAGGATGCGCCACGTATTTTTGTTCTGATTAGTAAAACCGGCAGAACGTGCATTCTAGTCAGCACCAAAATAACCTTATTACATGAAATCCGATGCCCACATTCTTGTACAAGTCCAAGTGTCAATCCTCGGGGCCGTGAGTATGCTCATCCAGACAGAAATCCTTTAAAATTTCCTCTGTCTTCCAACTTGGGATTGTCCTGATAAAGGGCCTACATCTTAATATATGTGTGTATGCTTAAAGTGAACATGCATTGAAAATGAAAGAAAGTATCACAAAACAAAAAATTTAAGGGACTTTCGTCCCCCAAGCCATTCGGGGAAGCATACCCATACTCCCCCTGGAGGAATGTGCTTCTGATTGCACGACCCCGCAGGGATGGAAGGCTAGTTGTGGTTTGGGTGGTGGGGTTACCTTAATGATCAAAAAACCGGTTCCAGCCATTTGAAACTGCTCATAGATTGAAGGATTGATTGATTGATTGGTTGAACGACTTCCATCTCATAGAGAGAATTTATCACGGAAAGACAAAGTTTCTTACACTTGTAGACGTACAAATTGATCTTCACTATAGATGATCCATAATTCTTCTCAGATCCATTTTATGAGCTCCTGCGCTCGGCAGGCAGTGCCAGTACTGAGTGTGTGTGGTGGAAATTGGAACATGATTCGACCCCTATTTGGACCTAGAATCATGTTATGAATCGCAGGCTTGGGCAACCCCGTCCTTGCAATTCAACATCTTTTTCAAGATACTGGAGCTCTCTCTAAATTCGTGCTCACGTCTAGCTGGTCGTAAAACTCAGCCTAGATAGTCGCGCACGACATAAAAGACAGTGAAAATGACGGTTGGAGGGCGATTTCGGTGACCGTCGTTGAGCGTGATCGGTGGAAGGGCGTTAGGAGGTGGTGCCAATCCACCAATAGCCCTCTGATGACGTCGTCAAAACCGCTCCACCCTCTAGCCATCAGGTTCAATGAATTCGAGAAAGGTGCACCTACCTAAGAGAAATACCCTGAAGTTCAGTTGTGCTTTTTGAACCTTGTTTTGATTCATGAAAGAGGATCATTCAGCATGAACGGATTCCATATGGGAAAGCTGTCTGGATACAGTATCTGATATGGCTCGGGTTGTACGGCTTTTTAAGCATCATCTATCGTTTCGCACTTAATGGATGGGAGCGAAGGGGAGGTTGGAAGAGGGCCGCCGCACGTCGCCGACCGAATGATCTCGTTGCGCTTCATGTAGAGCTTGTTCACTTGCATTTGAGTCACTGCAGCCAATTTTTAGCCCAGAAATAGCTCCGAAAACTGAGTTCAATCAAAGAGTAAAGAAAAAGGACAATTCTATCAAAAATATCCCTATTTACTAAATATACATATATATAAGATATCAAAAACACGGAAAAAAATAAAATTTTTATCAAGTCGGTGGAATTCTGGAATTCTTGAGAGAGCTGTCGCGATTCTGTTTTTTTTTTGTCACAGAGTCATATTTTGCCAGATTCCAAAGGAGACTTCGGTGGAACTTGTGGGATCTCAGTATAGAGGTAATGGAGTCGTTCCTGACAATTTTTCTGAACCACCATTTGCGAAATTTCTACAGGAAAATGCTGCAAAATGGGCGGATTTGGGAAGTTTTATGTTTCATGACTCATATCCCCCTCCAGTCCACTTCCCTTCCCTCCTCGCCGTGCGCACCACAGTTTTGTAAGGTAGCATTAAAATAAGGTCGCTGGTGGAGGATCAAGGAAGTGGGTAGTGAAGAGAGGCCTCATGCGCCGACCCTTCAAGGCCCATCCGGAAGGTCTAGATCCATTAAAAGGATCGCGATCGAAAAAATTCTGGACACGTTGCTGACGCCGGCTGGCGACCAGTGCGAGCACACCGATCTAATAAATGAGACAATGCAGATTAGCTACTCAAAAGTATTCGTCATCACTCCCAAAGAAAGTCAAAATTCGCAGTCAAGACATAAAACTACTTTTGAAAACTGGTTTCAATTCGACGAGGTAGTACATCGCGCCCGCACGCGGCAGTACATGCTGACCCTGTTGCAACCTAAAAAGACTCTGGCTCTCGAAGATGTTCCGCCTTTCGTTCTTCACTAACAGATGTAGAGACTATCGAAGGATCTTCTCTGAGTTTTCTCTCAGTTTCGGGACTTCGAATTCGAAAAAGCCATTTTTTCTCCAAAAATTTGAATTCACGAATAAATCTTATGCTCTGTTTTAAGGGCTTTTACCAACCTTGTCGACTTCACTAACCCTCGCCTTTCGTACGTTCCACTTGATTTGATGCTCGGATTTTTCGTGGCTGGCGTCTTGAAACGATTTTGGTATCTCTACAATATTATCGGATTTATGGACAAGTGAGATTCATCATTTTTCTGTTATTTTTTTCATTACTCTTTAGCCGTTCATCCTATATTCGATTATTTCCAAGAAAAAAAAAAGATCTCACCCTTGGATAGACCCTGATTTTACAGTAGCACATCTCACTGTGGAACCACAGTAAAACCGCATCCAGAAATTAGAATTTTTGCAAACTCAAATTCTAGTCGGTATTCTATGATAATTTTTAGTATCGCCTTGATGACAGCACTGTACGTGCGCGGAACGGCCGAAAGAGCTCGTCAATACCGTCGCAATATTGTACGATACTGTCAGCTTACACAGGTATTCCATATCAGCAAATAAAGTACTTATACGAAAATACTTGCACTACTCAGAAAATTTACGGTGCTAAGTTAGCTGGGTAGAGGGAGGGGCAGGTGCGCCGTGGCACGCAGCATGTTCACGCCCTCCCCCCAGCGAGATGGTGTAAAATTGCGTATTCCAGCTTTTCGAGCATTCCAAGTGGCGCGCCTCGACCCCTTACCCCAGTGAGCTGCTCACGCTTCCCCTGGCCCATGAATCCCTCATTATGCATGGAATGCGGAATTTACTATGGGAAGGCAGTTTTCTAGAATACAAGTTAGAGGTGGTCAGTGGTGCAAGGATGAAGAAAAACATAAGAAACGGCCCAGAACCTAAATGGGACCCCTTTATTGCCGCTGATTTCCGCATCACTACGACTCTCATCGGTGCTGCTCTCTTCAACGCTCTCTCTGTTGAAATAGTCGGACGGTGATCACCTATCAGGACGTGCAAAGGAGCTACGGTGCGAGTGCGGCCTCGCTAGACACTAGGACATGCTCCCCGTTGCTAAACGCGCATTGCCGCACACTTATTGCTAGAGAACCCACCTGCTTTTCAACTAGGTCTATTTCTCCTTCTTCTACCTTCGACCTTTACCTCGCGGAATCCACCTTCAAAGTTCGCGGACATGCCGCGCGCCGCGGCGGCGACTGCCCCGCCCCCACTCCAGCTAGTTTCGCATTAGGTATACAAGCTTCCGTTTGAAAAAATGGAGAAGACGGCAGCTTCTAATGATATTGAAATTCCTTATAAGGTTCTCGTCTTCCGTGATCTGTCAATGAAATGCCGCAAGCGGTTTCCGACGCTCGACACCGTTGCCGCAGCTGGTACGTTTTATCTAGTCGCTTCTCATAACCAACGATTAAACACACGTTTATTACTCTGTGATTATTATCTATTTGTATTTTCTTATTTGATAAGAAGCCATAACAGGGGTGGTCTATTAGCAAGTCGCGCCACTCAACATGCACATGGTCCGGTGATCGCATCCCTGTTTGATTCTGTCGCTCAATTCCGAACCAATGTTCCCAATCTTACGTGAGAACACTAATAAGTCAAACGTACTGTCTTTGGAGCTGAGAAACTTGAGTCTAGGCTAGCGTAAGTCATCTGGATGCCCAAATGCGCTTTTTCAAAATCGACTACTATACAGAATGGATTGTCGCATGCGTGGCGCATCTCAAAATTGTAATCAACGCGACTTGCTTCATCCGTTTCTCCTTCTTGCAATTACCTTCATTGCTTCCTAGGATTGAAACCTCTTCGGCTAGCTTCTTATGAATGTAGGGCACGCGTATGAGAACCCTTTCTTATTTGGTGGTCTGGGAAATCTGCACTACTTCGGTTTTGCTGTAGCCTTGGACAGAAATTTAGGCTGACAGCGTCAGGGCGCTTAGTGTGCGATAGCGAACATGACGTGACCCGAACCATTTTATTCTAGTGTATCAAATTCCGAATAAGAGCTGTGACCAGGAAAAACTTGCTGGCTAAATCATAAACTGGCACCGCGCGCCATTGGTCGCCATGTAGCTTTCTGAACTTTTCATTGCGACTCCCCACCACCTGTGAATGCGTTAACCCACGCTATTGCTTCGTATAACCAGGTGTTGAAAACCTATTCAACTAAGACAATAGCTACACTCTGATAATATGTAACTGAGAGACTGACGACAATGATCAGTATTACTACCTTCACCAACGTGACGAATCATAATACAATTCGATTATACCGTTGGTTAGAGCGAAGCAGCCTCGCGATAGATACCCAGGCTTGTGCAGTGCTGCTTTATAGCTTGAAAAATGAGGGTGTCTGTTTCGGTGGTAGCCAAAGCCTTCCGATTGCAGAGGAAGACGTATTGGTAGCGGGTGGAGCTGCTTACCATGCAGACGATCGAGGGCCAAATTCTGCATCGTGCTCCGTCGGGGACAAAAAAGGCTTCCGTCCTTATGCGATCAATTAATTGGTGCCAAACTTGTCTAAGAACGAAACCCGATAACCAACGGCGATAAAGGGATACTGAACAGCAAACGCATTGCCTCCGTGCGCGTTTGATCACCTCCCCCTTTCTTTCAGTGTCCAAGAATGACAAACGTACTCCTGCTAGTCGCCGATCCGAGGCTATCGAGCATACCTGGAATGTTCTTTATATTACGTAGCAGTTTGCATTTAGCGCCATTCCCATACTGACGCCAACCCTCCTGCCTAGACTGTCGTTGATCGTACTCACCTATCGCTAGATTCATCGATGGCGTCCACCGTATGATAGTGAATCTGTCCGAGCCTATAACTCGTACCTCCTCTCGTGGATATTTCTCGCTAAAGATTCACATTCATTGACAGATTCAGTGATCCCTCGGCCTATCATCGTATGCAATGACTTGTGGGGGCCAGCCGATGTTCAAGTCAGTGTTTTTATCCTCCCAGACAAGTCTGGTACCAATTAACCGACCCCGGAGGGATGGAAGGCTTGGTTGGCCCGGGCGACTCACGACCCAGGATTTGATCCCGGACCGCTCGCGTGGTGAGCGCGCCACTTGTCACTACACCACTTCCGCCCATAAATACCCATAAAACTGACTAATAGAACTAGTTATAGACAAAAATAGACAAAAATAAGAACTAAATAAAATAAATGAAAATAACGAGATAAAACTAACTTGTACATCGCCTGGCTCACTCATTCAATCATTGTGGGGGAAATATCACATGCAAAAAGTCAGCACGATTCTGAATGGAAGTAAGATGCATGACTTATCCCAAAAATTGATCAACGTTACTATGTTTTGTGCTTTTTGCTCGAATTTTCAAAAGATACTACCTTTCTTGAAGGTCGAAGAGATTAATAATCAAGATAATCACCTATACCTATTGACATAACATAACATTGTACAGTAGCTATGATAAATATAAATATATATGATAATAGAACTATACAAATATGATTGTCAATAAGCAATTAACTCTGAGAGCTTAGGATTTATGATGCCCCATGAGAAGGAGAACTTCGATGGAATACAATACAAGTATAACAAGTACTTTTTGCCGTTCAACTGGGCATGGGCACTGATCTACAAAGCAAGACAGGAGGGACTGATTGAGAGTGACTACTATGTGACTGTTCTTTCCGAGGTTCGTTTATTTTACTTATTAAATATTTCGCTGGGACGAAAATTACCGCCAGAATTGCTGTATTAGGCTCAAGCACTCTGACTAGCAAAAGTTGGCGTAAAGCGACAACACACACCCATTCACCTCAACTTATCCTAGGCAAAGTAAGTGCATGGCGTAACCCACGAATTCTGCAGTTTATATATAATTTTTCTGGGATGCTGCAGCGGATAATGTACTATTCCAGTCAGGTGGGGAAGGGGGGAGGGGGTTCGTGCGATAGATTGCGCCGCGGGTAGTATCTCCAATTTTTGCAAGGGAGGAATTTCCCTAGGTGGCGAGTAAACAATTTAGCTTCGGTTTCTACGATCACCCTGAGGCTTCCTTCCCCTGTAATGATTTGGATTACTGTAGGCTGCACGAGTTGTTGCCCCACACGCCCTCAACTTACCAGTGTCAATTCATAAGATTATAAGTTCAGGAAAACAGGATGGCATACTGTAACCCGCATTAGTTCTCCGAATCGCGTTGCAGGCCTCCAGCGCGCAAAGCTAGTGCTAGGGTGCGAGCGACGGCAATGAATGAGGCTGACTCGGCCGGTATACCGCCCATGTTCCTGTAGTTTTAATCTTCTGGTCAATTCCGCTTGTAAAAGTACAAGTGCGGGGTCATACCTGGGGTTTTCGAGGGGGATCGTATTTGGATTTGACAATGTTTCACCAGTTCTTAGTAGAGTGTGAACGGGGGGGGGGGGAGGTACAAGTGGATGCTGAAGAGGACGTGGTTGCGCGAGTTGATGGGGCTCATTTTTTATGGTATCTCAAGATTTTAGCTCAAGTCAGAAATCAGCAGCTGTTTTCAGGAAGTGAAAAAATTCCGTACTGATCTGGCATGGTTGTGCAATTACGACTGGGTACCGTTGCCGATGATTTATCCGACGATTGTCTGTTTAGCAGTACACACCTACTTTTTAGTAGGAGTAATCGCTAGACAACATGTTGAGGGACCAGCTCACAAAGACGAAGTGAGTGTTATCGAATGGTTTTTGAGCTATAATTCGTAAAGCAAGGGTATTGCAGCCACTGAACAGTCCTATGGTTGTAGGTTACCAATATAGGCATGCGGTATACGCCAGTTACCCTGTCCCTTCACCACGTACTATAGTTATCAAAACTTGTCCACCATTTAAGTCTAGGCAAAAGAAACATAAGACGTCGGTTTATTTGCGACTGAAACTGTTCGACATCGACCCAACATCCTTTCGGTGTGCGCCACGCGCTCTGTTCCTTTCAAAGATTCGAATCGGGATTTGACCCTAGAATGTAAACGTAGAAAACAGTGCCTCCTGCCGTCACACCATTTCTATCTCTTCATTTGACCCTTGACCCTTAATTTTTTGCTAGTTATTTAGCTCCAAAGTGATCCATTATTTACCAATGTCTGATTCTTGATCTTTCATGTTGCATAATAATAACAAAAGGACTCGGTTTTACTCGATATAATCCAGTCCGTTTTTCAATTTGGAAACCTTTTAATCTTCCCTCTGTGAACCTCTGGGCACCAAATTTATTGTCATTTCTCCACCTACTCATTTTATCAACATTCAGATCGATATGGTCTTTCCGTTCATGACCAGCATTCAGTTTGTCCTCTACATGGGATGGTTAAAGGTTTGTCAGTGTTCGACTGAAAAAAATCCCCTCAGCAACTCATTCAATCGATAGAATTGAACTTTCGCAGCTAGTAGTTTCACCTGATTCAGGTGGCCGAGGCTCTGCTCAACCCATGGGGTGAAGACGACGATGACTTCGAGACGAATGTGCTTATCGACCGAAATTTAGCGGTACGCTTTCTGGTAGATGGAAAAAAGAGTGAAAAAAGTGTGACGAAATGGTGAAGAATATGATGGCAACAAAACAAAATTACCTATAATTTGGGCATAAAATCCACCTAATTCTTCGGTCATGTACGTACTCAGTATTTTCAGGGGTGTTATGAAAAAGATAAGTATCGATTAGGAGGATTGGAGATCAGTGATCACGAGATTAGGAAATTCGGGAGGAAGGATTAGATGCCTCTAACTGGTTTTGTGGTAGCTACTTTCCTCCAGATTTTAGTTTTCCCGATTTATTATATGTCATCAATATTTATTACCCTATTAAGTATTACTCTTGCGTGAATTCGACGCACTAGGGCCGAGTGCTGCGAACTTGGTAGGGATCGCTCCTCTGAACTTCTTCTACTCGAAATCTCTATTATTGGGGTTATTGGGACTTGCTTGAACTTCTGAGCACGAACATGTTTACCGATAGCCCTCGTGGACTAAGCGGTTAGCGTGCTGTTCCAGGAAGGAAATAAAGCCAACTTTGAAGTGAAGATTTGTTGAATAGCTTAGGGGTTGTTTGCTCAGAAATGGATACTCAGTACGTGCTGCTAACTCCCAACGTCCTAATCCTAATAAGTATGAGTATGAACGAGGCCTAAGGAGTCGATCAACCAGTTATGATCGAAGAGCCTTGCGTCAGCATGGCCGCAACGTTAGCCCTTTACATGTTATTGGTGGCAAACCTCACCTACAGAATACCTCCCACACGAGTTTCAAAACGCTTAAGTCTCTACGTTGAAAGTATAAACTAGTCAAGTACTGAGTGGTAAACTCATTTTTTCTCTTGTAACAATCCAGCAATTTACAGATGGGCCTAAAAATTGTCGATGAGGGTTACGGTCGAACCCCTGAGCTACGAAAAGACGCGTTTTGGGACGATGAATGGGTTCCATTGTATTCAGAGGAAAGTGCTTGGGAGAAGAAGTACACTCAACATGAAGGATCGCTT
>MU889588.1:0-10289 GCA_036418205.1 Ostertagia ostertagi
GGTCGTCAATGTGTGTTTGTTTCAAGCGGGGACTATGAGGCTTCTTTGAAAATATACAGTAGCGGTCAAAAGTGTTCGCCGAAACGGTTTTTCGTGCTTCTCTTTTTTGCCAGAAAAAAAATGGTGACCTCGAAAAATTTTTCTTTTGAATATCCTGATTCTTTAAGACTTGAGGATATAAAAACACTAGAAAACATAGTATATCAATCTTTGGAGGGCGTTGCTCAAGCGAGAAAAATAATGCACTAAAATCGTTTCGGCGAACACTTTTGACCGCTACTGCAGCTTGGGAGCAACCCGCTTTCGTTAGCAGCTTCATTTTGAGGAGTCTAGGAGCAGAGTTGACGCAGTACACAGGGTGAGGACGAATTTGTATTAGAGAGAATTCTAATTTGTCTTTTTAATTCTAATTTCCATCAATATTCCATTAGTTTGGAACCTAACTGTATTGAAGAATTCGATGCTCTCTTAGAATCAGTATCCAACATTTACCTTTTCACCTTCACTGGTTTCAATGCAGAGTCCAATAGCTTGAAGCGGGCACCGCTAACACCTCTTTCAGAGTCCGGATTACTGGCTTCTGCCAGTTTCCGTAGCGCATTATTTTAAAGGAGCCTCAGTCGTTGAGGTTTAGTCAATCACAGCCAATAATCATATACATATAATATTCTTGGCTACCTAGCGGACTGGTTTCAGTTGCAAGGCAAGCGCTCGCAAGAACCCTCCCTTGAAGTGAGCCGAAGAGCTTCTAGACATTCTGTCCGTTCCCTAACCCTCTCAGAGGTAGTATAAATGCAAAACCGAAAGTTTAGAGGACACGCGGTTCCAGCAATTTGCGCCCGTCCTAGATAGGTCCGCAACCCCTCACTTCTATATACAACCGTATCCCAAACCAGCCGAAACCCTCTTTCTTCCGGCTCAATAGCCATGTACCTTCCTTGTATAGCAAAGCCTAAAATTACTCAAAGATCAGATGCTCGAATAGGTCATATGTTAGTGAGTCAACTATGTATTCACATGCTTCTTCAATACTGAAACGGAGGTAGACTGCATGGCGCATCGCGAAACTACTTTCAGACCATCTAAACTCAGCAATACTGTTTTCTGATTATCCTCATTGGATTCAGCTCTCTTTGATTCCTATCAAAATTGCACACATTTATATGCCGTCCTCTGAAAAGACCTGGCTAACCATAGGTCCACCACCTTTCCCACCTTCTCACAGTCTGAGATGAAAGCTGGTTACTTAGAAAGATGTGAACGCTTGTCCTTGTCAAATTGTTGGAGCTTATCGTAACGGTCACCACACATTTAAGGTCTTTTTCATATGGACATTCCAAATCTTTCTTCTTCCCTTTTGGTGCTTGATCGATTTCCTTGGCCGTTTGTGCTTGTCAGTTCGTTCACGTGATTTATGTGAACTTTGTGATACATTTTTTCTTTTAATTTAATGAATCTCGCGAGAGTTCGAAAGGAAGCTCTTTGTTGAGTTTCGCACAGAGACCGAATTAGCCATTCCGCCGCTTTTCACAGGATTTCTTTGTGGGCGGGATTCAGCGATTAGAGCAGAGCACGGATGCCTTAGATAGAACATGCATGGTGAAAATGGAGGGGGAGGGGAAGGTTGGAAAGGACTGAAAGATGGACAAACACTTCATGTTTTTCAATCGATTAATTAATTAACCAAATGATTAATTAATTGCTTTTTGGCATGAACTAATAAGAGACCGGACAAGAAATTCTATTGATTGACAGTTGTCACCAAAAATGCATTTTTCATTCATTTCAGCCGCTACCCGTTGATTTCTGCAAAATAAAACTTTGTGCCTCTGTGAAGAATGCAACGAATGGAAAAGTGACAACAGTCTCGAAAGTTTCGATTTTTGGTACAATCGGGGTATTCTTATGACACATTGTGCTTTAAAAGCATGGTGTTAAAAAAAGAGTGACGTTTGATTGCCCGAATTTGCGCCGTGCATCCCCTTTTGTTCCTAACAGCAGTTGCGGTTTGATGAGTATTTGATTTCTACAATGGGTTGTGGGAGTCTGTTAGCTACGGTGTTCTATTTCTATGACTGATTTCTGTGGTACCAGCTTTCGGCCCTAAAAAGGTGAAGAGTAAGTCTGTATGCGGTAATTGGAATTCTTGACCTAAATTAGACCTAGTTTTTACATCCTCAAGTCTTGGAGAATCAGGATATTCTTCAACACAGAAAATATTTTTTGAGTTTACCATTAAGAATTATTTTTAATCTGAACAAAAAAGGAAAGCCACGAAAAACACCTTATCGACGTTCTTCGCAGAGAACACTATTTGACCGCGCTACTTGAGATATATCATCATGGCCAACCAGTACTCGTAAAGTAAGGTTTATGCTAAAATCGCAGCTAAAAAGGTGCGGCGCCAGCCTTTTTTAAAGCAACAGTTCAGGGAGGGTCCGAAAATTTCAATGCCACTACTACTGAGGGATACACGAGCCCTAGTGAAGAACATATGCAGTGGCTTACCTCAGAAACTCAAAAACAGGGTGGAAAGTCCCTCAAACATGGGTGTTCTTGGGGATTTCCCCAATCCCGCCCCTTTGCCGGCCGTCATTGGACGCGTCGGCAATCGTGCTCGTTTTGGGACCACAGGGAAAATTGATTGAAAAATGGAGCGCGTTTACAGCGGGCACGTTCAGACAACTCGTCCAACGTGCGTCTTTATCCATTGCTGAGCGGCAGAGGGAGAGTACCTGTCTCCCCTCCAACCACCACCCCATCCTCATACCCAGAAACGCCCTCCTATCCGACATTTTCCTTTTTCCATCTTTACATAAGCATAATCGTCTGCGTTATATCTATAACATTCATATGGTGGTTTTCTTCCCAGCGAAAAACCGTTCCTGAACTGCTGCTTTTAACCCCTTTTTAGCAATCAGAACAGGACCGCTCCATTAGAACAATGCAACATAAGTCTGAGTTCCTTGCCATGCGACCCTAAACGCGCAGAAAATCATTTTTGGAAGTAAGCCTTTTTCCTTAACCGCTTAAAGTCTAAGATGTTCCTGCTAAGGCCTGAAGTACCCCAGGACTCCACTCCTCGGGCGTAACAACCCCAATTAAAATCGGAGTTGTGAGAAGTGTCTACGCCTCGTTCATACCTATGCACTCTCTCATCTGTTGCTGTCTGTCACCAGCACGTAGCGCCTTTCCTTGGGCTCAGACCAGGCGCAAAGCGAAATTACAAAAGAACGCACATGTCAGAGGATGTTTGTGCACCGTTTTTTTTTTTTGGTTTTTTCTTCACTTTTTTCTTCAAACACTCAAAGCGTGCGATGTTTTTTTTGTGTTACCCTCCCTTTACGTCCTATAGCTTTTTATAAGGCTTTACTATTTTTTTTTCAATTTATTATCATTCATTTTTGGGGCGGAAGTGGTGTAGTGACAAGTGGCACGCTCACCACGCGAGCGGTCCGGGGATCAAATCCTGGGTCGTGAGTCGCCCGGGCCAACCAAGCCTTCCATCCCTCCGGGGTCGGTTAATTGGTACCAGACTTGTCTGGGAGGATAAAAACACTGACTTGTACATCGGCTGGCCCCCGCAAGTCATTGTATAGGCCACATCGCATTCAAACGCCACTACGAATGTACAAATGGAAGTAGAATGCGTGCCGCATCCCAAAAAGGGATTGATCAACGGCAAATGCTTTATCCTTTTATCCTTTATTGTTTATTACTTTAATGATTCATTCTTCTATAATTATTATACTTGTTCTGGAACTTTTTTGAACAGCCAGTCGCAATAGGTATACCATCTCTGCCCTGGAAAACACAGATGCAGAATGTTAAAGTGCAGACCATGCCCGACAAACAAGTGACGACGCCCCCCACAAGACAAAATGTAAGACCGCCGTCACACTCGGCGACGGACAAGCGATGGAGCGATCGCGATCGCCGAATGTGACGGCGGTCTAAACGTTTTTTGCTAATGAAATGATTAGCCTGTTGCAGTTGTATTCTATCAGTTGTCACTAATTACAACTATCATTTACCAACTATCAGCTATCACTATGAACACTAGTAACCAGATTTACTTGGAGGCCGTCGTCACTTGTGGTGTGTGGTCTGCACTCGACGCGCATCTGGTTTTCGGACGCAGAGTATATGGTCCACATCTCGCCGTCTGGGTAGAATGTCAGCGAAAGTGACGTGGCGGAAGCCGCACTCGATAGAACTCGCTGGATAAGCTGTTTCCAACTTCCATGGCGGAGTTCCAGGAAAGTAAGCCGGAAACAGCTTCTCCACGCGACTTCTATCAAGTGCGACGGCCGTCACTTCATTTTGATGAACGCTCAGTCAAACGGCGAGATATGAACTGTGTAGGTGGATTCTAAAAGCTAGCCATATTGGCCGTAAAAGATTTGATTAGGTTGGCAGCGCTTTTGCCAATTTGGTGCTCGATGACAAACGAGCTTATATTTCGGCACCTAAATGCTAGCGAAAGGCGACGGCCATTGTCGCTCCAACTTCCCAACGTTTTGGGGCATGAAACTACCTGGGTAAAGGAATCACCCCCAGAAAATTCTTCCCAACTTGAATACAGTAGCGGTCAAAAGTGTTCGCCAATACGATTATTAGTGCATTATTATGTTTTCTAGTGTTTTTATATCCTCAAGCCTTGAAGAATCAGGATGTTCAAAGAAAAATTTTTGAGGCCACCATTGATTTTTCTGGCAAAAAAAGGAGAAGCACGGAAAACCGTTTCGGCGAACACTTTTGACCGCTACTGTATGTCAGTTGTGACCACTAGAGACAACATACCAAGTTTCGCCCACCAAGATCCATCGAATGCGTAACAACTTCCACTTTTCGAGCTGTCAACTAGAACAAACGCCACTTCTCGGTCTCTTTCTCTTACTGTGAACGATTGGTCTCAAGCCAGTGGTTTATGGGTGAGAATGGGTGATTTTCTCGGAAAGGATCTCTTCAAGGAGTCTATGTAAAGCACAACACCCACAACCGTAATGAAAGCATGGACATAGATGAAAGGCCATGAACACTTCCACAAGCACAGCAAATGTTCCCAAATCCAATACTATATGCCTCCCTTGTGGGTCCTGGGTGAAATGAACTGTCCTCAAGATCTGTTTGGATTACGACACATCGTCACTATCGACTCGTGGGCAAGTATACGCGCTTCGAATTGTTTTGACAAAAAAGGAAACTCCATAGTCAGCCGACTTAGATGTCCATTTTCTTTAATCTGGCGGAAAATTAGCTCACTAGGACCGGAAACAACTGATTTTTCGAGCTTAACGTGATATCCGATATGTCCATTTACATTCTGATCTGTCTTTGGACTGAGAATTAATAGCGGATCTGCACTGTGAGTAGGTTGTTGGGATCGCAGGATTTCAAACGAAGGATTTTCTATAGGAATGGCCGATGTCAGGCTTTGCGAATGGAGCGATTTTGCACCAATTGGAGATCGCTCAAGCGATCCGTCGCTCGGGCCGTGATATGCCATTGGCCGTTGTGGCAGGGAGCGATCAATCGCTGCCACGCCCCTTCGATCGGTACCCTTGACTGGGAAGTCGACATTACATAACGTTTACATCTCGCGGATTTAGATTAAACCCTTCTAGTATCTGATTAGTGGTGATAGCGTAATCGAATAGTATACGTCCTTACATCGTACATCCATGAGTCTTACATCGCATAGACCTGCAAGCAAAAAAATGCTGAAATATCAAAAACACAAAAGCCAAAACAACAAATATGTTAAATCACGAGTAGTTACAAGCAGCGTAGTAAACAGTGCTTGGTCGCATACTATTTAATTACGCTATCATCACTCATCAGATACTAGAAGGGATTAATCTCAATTAGCGAAGATGTAAACGTTATGTATTGTCTGGCGCTATGTGCCTCGGGGGGGGGGCAGTCACCGCGCGCGGCTGTGCGGCAACAGGAAATTCGAACATTCCAGCTTCTCACGCATGTCATGTGACTGCCCTCACCCCCAACCCCCCTGAATTGGCTACACTCCCCCTGGCTCACGAATTTCCTGTTGCCGCAACAGCCGCGCGCGGCGACTGGCCCCCCCCGAGGCACATTGCGCCTTTAATTGTCGATTCCGCAATGTGCCTCGGGGGGGACCAGTCGCCGCGCGCGGCCGTGCGGCAACAGGAAATTCGTGAGCCAGGGGGAGTGTAGCCAATTCAGGGGGGTTGGGGGTGAGGGCAGTCACATGACATGCGTGAGAAGCTGGAATGTTCCGTGAGAAGCCGGAATGTTCGAATTTCCTGTTGCCGCACGGCCGCGCGCGGCGACTGGCCCCCCTCGAGTCACATAGCCTCGTCCCGAACGTATTATCAAAGAGAGCGCGGCGATTGATAACTACCCTGCCACTGGCGATGCGCAACGGCATATGGATCATTCACTCCGGAGCGCCGGATCGCTCCTTGACAATTGGTGACCAAAATCGCTCGGCGCAAGTTGCACATCGGGTCAATGCGCTGCTATCTAAGCGATGTCATAGCTTTGCGAATCGCTGGATCCGAGCGTTGCACCAGCGAATCGAACTTTGCGCCAGCGAGTCGAACGATGTACCAGCGAGTCGAACTAGGTACCAGCGACTCAATAGGGGCGGGACCCAACGTTTAAAGGAAGCCGCCACTTTCAAACAGCGTCACTTGTCACGTGACACTGTTTGAAAGTGGCGGGCTTCCTTTAAAGTTGGTCCCGCCACTATTGAGTCGCTGGTACCTAGTTCGACTCGCTGGCGCAAAGTTCGATTCGCTGGTGCAACGTTCGATTCGCTGGCGCAACGCTCGGATCCAGCGATTCGCTAGCGAATCGCTCGATTCGCAAACTATGACATCGGCCTCATCGCTTGCAATGTTACACATCTTCATTCTGGATTTTTTGAGCCAGTCAGTATTCGAATTACATAATACTTGTTGAGTCGAGTTTGCTGGACGATCTACTAGCGAAAGATCATAGAAACGTCGGTAGATTACTAGGTGTTTCTTTTATTCAAGTGGTATGGTTTCCATTAAAATTATACCAGGAAGAAGTTATCTCAAAGAACATGCACCATTCTACGGCTCCATATTCACTACATTATGATTAGTTTGTTTATAATCCAATATTTGAACTTATTTCCATAATTTCAAGAGAAAAAACACATGACGATTCCAGTCTTACACTAGGAATAGTTTCTGACAATACTGTGACATTTCAGAAAGTTGCCAAAAATAATGTGAGAAATCGCGCACCCACGCAGAGTTTGGTCGGAACTTTGTTCGACGCCTTTATCGCTCAAATTGAATACAAAGGACTGAAGTTTATTCCGCTTAGTGACTCTTTGATGCGGCTAATAAGGGGTCGAAATAAGGACTAGTAATGGGTGCTGGGACTGTGATGATGTGTATTCACATTAATTGAGGAACATAAAGTGTAAATGGAAGCTCATCTCTTTAAAGAACTTAGCGAAGTTCAAAGAGTAAGAGAAAATTCAGTACAAACGTCTAGCACAACATTCGGTCGCACACTACTTCTAGTCAAAATCATGGAGCTATCAAAGCATACGCGGATTTGTAGAAGGGATTCAGGATGATAACTATCTCATTCAATATGAAACTAATCAAGGTACAACGGAGAGTAGAGAGCTACGAACGTTCTTTAAGGTTCGGTCTCTTGAAGTGAAAATGACGTTTCTTAATTAATGTGTTTACTGCGCCGGAATCAATGGAATGGAACAACCATTGGGAAATACCAGAATTTTTTTTATACAAATCCCCTTACGCAAAACATGCCCTTCAGATACATCATTCTAAATCAAAATTGCTGGAGATTAGAGATACGATTGGTTTATATTCTAAATAAACTATAAGTTCCCTAAAATTATAACATTTTATAATTGTGAGCTTAAGTCTTTGAACGCCTTGAATGTTTATCTTTTCCTCCGCGATAGATGGTCGATTGCTGCAAAGCTATCTTAAAGGCATAGTTAACGATGAAAAGTTAGCTCTTTGGAAATAAGGGTAGAGGTGGTCAGTGGAGCAGGGATGAAGAAAAAACCATTTGAGACTGCCCGGAACCCAAGATTTGGACTCCTTCCTTGCTTTGATTTGTACATTGATGCGACTCTCATCGTTATGCCCTCGTCAATACTGCGCTCCCTCTGGTATATAATCACTCGCCACCTGCGACGAGTAATTAGATGGTCGCTGGGTGTACCCTGCCAACCGCGCCAAGAGTGAGCCATGCTAAATCGCCGATTTCAAATCCTTTCACCAAATTGCGCTTGTGGGTCACCCTCTAGAAATCCGCCTGCTCAGCTATGCGATTTTCCTCGTCTTTGGCCTTCGCTCTTACCGTGAATTCCTCCTCTAAGGATTTAGACTGCATAGTCTAATCGCAAATAGCAAATGACCCAATGTTGGGACTTTCTTAATTATAATAATTAACTCCACTATTTGCACAACATAATATGCGACCCCGCGACTGTGCGGGACCAACGCTAGGGGGAGAAGTAGAAGAAGTACGCACCAACAAGCGCAATGTGAAGGAGCACAAATAATTACAGAACTCCGCTGGAATTGAAGAGAACATTTAGTTAGCTATAACTGATTTTACTCGAAATAAGCAATAAAATGTAAGAGGAATTTGGTGGAAAAGTAGGCATACTAAAAAAGAACTACAAAAAATCAAACGTGAGGTAATAGCTATGACCACCTTTTAGAGCAGATCCAAAAACATCTTTCAAACCTACATAATGGCATAGGAAATCAGGAAAACTCTACGCTTCTTTTTGTATTGTACTATCCCGGAGCCTCTTCTGAACCTAAATTTGTTTAACACAGAGAAGCTCCAAAAGTTTTATTCCAAAAGAATTCCAAAAGTTCACAAAAGTCCAAATACTCCAAAAAACCAAGCCAAAAAATTTAAAAGAATTCCTTTGGAAACTTCCGCGATATTTCGGTGTATAACACCTTCTTCAGGCATGGAGTTGCCTCTGCCAAGGATAAAGCTACCCTTACGGGAGCCGCGCCGATGGAGTGGAACTGAAGATTTAAAAAAGATCAAAAAAGAGGATTCAGATCCACTCCATTGGCATGGCTCCCGTAAGGGTAGCTTTGTCCTTGGCTGAGGCAAATCCATGCCTGAAGAAGGTGTTATACACCGAAATATCGCGGAAGTTTCCAAAGGAATTCTTTTGATTTTTTGGCTTGTTTTTTGGAGTATTTGGACTTTTGTGAACTTTTGGAATTCTTTTGGAATAAAACTTTTGGAGCTTCTCTGTGTTACACAAGTCTACGCTTTTTGTTGAGAAACTCTGATAGAGACAAAGTTGTTCATTACTGTCAATAGTAGTAGTTCACACCAAAGGAACGGACAGATTTGAGTCGCAAGCAAGGAGAAAAACTGGTATTCCTCAGGAAATCGATCTACAAGCTGCTATAGGAGAAATGGTTTTTTGCGCACGTCTGAACCCCGTTTTGGAGGAAGTTTTGAGTGGCTTTCAGAAAAATGTGCAACAGATTACGAGCATTCGAATGAAATTGAAAATCCAAAAATAGCCACCAAAATTTGAAGAGCCGTCAGCAGGAATTGCAGAGTAACCGGTTAGTGACAAGCAAAAACGCAACTACTCGAGTGCTTGGACTCGAGTTGTCCACTTTCCATTGTTTTTAATCAGTTGGTTCCGTTCAGAAAGCAGTCATGAGAATGAGATCATTTTAAACACTTCATCGAATTGATGGGGAACAGCTGTGGATGAACGGAAGTGAATGTTATGTCTTCCCGCTCGGGGATCAGTTTTTACTTGTTGTTGGGAGGATTATTTTGTAACCTCAACATTTTCACAGGGACTTTACTTTTTGAGTTCGCCGTCGAAGGCGCAGTTTTTCGAACGCGTCTGAAAAACCAGAAAAAACTAGGAACTTATGATAACAATTAAGCTGTCCCACGCGGCCTGTTAGGCGCGGTACCCTAAATAGTCATCAAAGTATCAGTATCATCACTTTTTGGAAGCGCTAGCACATATGAGTCTTAAAATAAGTTTTTTTTTACAGCGTCCGTAATCTTATCGTCGATGAACTCATCAGTTGACCCATGCTCTGACTTTTACGAGTACGCCTGTGGCCAGTGGATACGGGGTCATCCTATTCCCGACGACGCTCCATCAGTGAGCAATTTCGAAAACCTTGGACAGGATCTCGAGTTCGCCTTAAAAGGTTCGTTCCTTGACTGATTGTTTCTTGGTTTTTCTGACCCTCCGTATATTGCCCTATTCCAGT